>PVJN01015626.1:14420-44117 GCA_004026805.1 Lasiurus borealis | reverse complement strand
CATCAATTGAACTATCAGAAAAAAGTATTGATACTTTTTGGGGGACATCCTGTATTTACTACAGATGGCCTTTGAGTGTAAAAAGAAAGCTAACATTTAAAAGACCTATTTTTATTATGGAACAGTTTATTTAAATGAACACATCTAGAATACAAATTTCTAAATTTTGGATTTCTTTTCCTTTACAGACCACCAAACCCCATTGAATTTCTAGCATCATATCTTTTAAAAAACAAGGCACAGTTTGAAGATCGAAACTGATTGGGAAGAACAGAAAAATTTGGTTTCTACTATAGATTTACATGATTAAGAGGCAGCTTTAATTGCCATGATTTCCCCCATCCCTTTTTGGAAGTATAAGAACCTTCAGGACAACAACTTGTTCTTGGAGATGCAGAAGAAAACATATTTCCCTTATTTTGATTTAATCACCATACTTATTTAAAGAGTGTATTATGTGCAATTTTTTCTCAGATTGTCTTTAACTTTGTTTTTAAAATGTCCTTCACAATAAACTGTTAAATGTCATTATTGTAAAGTAGTTTTTGTTCTATATGCTAAGTCATTTATGTGGTTCAATTACTTTTATGACTTTTGTATCTTAGAATGCTGCAGTTTTACAAAAGCATGAAAATAACAACAGAATCTAATATATTAAACCCAATTTTTTTCAGCATCGTTCCTGTACCTCATGGAGGGTGGACTCTGGGTATCTACAGTTTTCAACAGCTATAATAGATGATTCTAATGCCCAATAAAGTTGGGTTACTAGTATAAGAGCAGAGGGTGTATAATCTCCTCCTGTGCTATCAACCTTTATGGTAATATGATAGCTATCATTGCAGTTCTACGTGCCAGTTGCAGTATTATTTTACTTAAATTTTTTCTAATGTAGCAACTCTGCAAAGTAGATATTGTTATTCCCATTTTGCAGATGAGGAAACAGATTTGGAGAGGATAAGTGACTTGCTGAAGACCACACTGGTAAGTGCTTGAATGGGCATTGAAACCCACTTTTACCAATATGTTGCTTATAGCTAAGTGAGAAGTATATGTGCTACTTAACTTCATTGCTTCTTTTTACAATAAAAAACCAGCCAGTCCTTCTTTTGTTTTTTTTTTGGGGGGGCGGGCAGAGGGGGTCTGCTCACTTTGACCTATAAGAGAGGAAGGGAAAGGGAGAGAGAGAGAAACCTGTGTGAGATTGGGACATCAATAGGCCTTCTCCTGCACACCCCTAATTGGGGGATTGAGCCAGAAATCCAGGCATGTGCACTGACCAGGAATTGAACTGGGATGACATGCAGCCACACGTCCAGAGCTTAAAAAAATTTCATGCCAGTTGTCTGCTTTGAACTATACCAAAGATCTGTTCACTGTGAAATTCTGATGTAACAATTTTATGGTTTGTACCCACAAATCTTTCATGGAAGATACTCAGCTTTCTCTGTCTTACCAATTTTGGAATGGTTTACTTCCTAACAACACTTACAGGGAAGTCCAAGATATCTTACTTTGCTGTGATTCTTCTATAATTTTAAAGGAATTCCTTGCCCTTGATCCTTACATGAAAGACTGGGGTGGATAAAAGTATGGAGGGTTGGAAATCATGTTTGCTGTTTGCCTACTATGCCCTGCTCTATGTTTATTAACTCACAATCCTAAGGACATCCGAATATCATTACTCCCATTTTATAGTTGAGAATAACTGAGGCCAGCTGCACCACATTTTAGCTAGTGAGGGAGTTAAGACATGCACCTACATAAATATAACATGAAACAAGACAACTGTTTACAGTGTCAGAGCCAAGGTTGGCCGGTAAGGGCGGCCTTGTGAAGCACAAACAGCGTTTGCAGGACCTCAGGTGTCCTGCCCTGGACCTGGACCAATGAACTTCCCAGCGTGGCTGCGGACTGGCGGCTCTAGTAGTAAACCTTGGGGGTGCGAACGCGCCGAGGACTGCTGTGTGTGACGCGGGGCGGGACTTCCCAGGTGGAAAGCACCATCTGCCGGACCCGCGGCCGCTCTCTTAAGGAACTGGCTGGGGGAGGGGGCTTGCCCTGCGGCTGCGTCCGCTCCCGCGCCGCCCCTCCCCGCCGCCGCTGCCTCCCAGCCCCGGCGAGCGGAGCGCGCACGTTGCGAGTCCCGGCGGGCCCGGCCGCGGAGCTGGGCATGCTCAGTGGGCAGCACCCGTTAGAGCAGCGAGTAAGGCGGCGCTGGCTCTCCTGCGGGCCCGCCCGCCTGCCCGCCCGCCCCAGGCCCGGCCCGGGCTTTGTGTGCGCGGAGCTGCAGCCTCCGCCGCCTCCTCGCGGGGCCGCCCGACCCCCGATGCCGTGCGGCCTGTCCGGCTTCCGCCTTTAACCTCGCCGCGCGGCCGGAGGAGGGGCGCGGAGGGGCGGGGCGGGCGGGCCGGCCCGGGCGGGGGCGGGGGCGGGGGCGGGGCGGGCGCCGGGAGGCCCGCGGGGCGCGGGGCGGGGGCGGTGCGGAGTCACGGGGGTGGGGTCACCGCGGTGGCTCCGGGAGGCCCAGCGGGAGGTGAGGGGGCCGCGGGGGCGGCGCGGCGAGGACCAGCCCCGGCCGGGCAGCAGCGGCGACGCGGGGCCGGCCCAGCGCTCTCCGGGCGTCGGTGAGGCCGCCGCGGGCCCCCTCTTCCGGCGGGCGCCCGAGTCCGTGCCGCTGGGGCCGCCGCCCGCCCTCGCCGCCGCCTCCCGCTGCCGCTGCCGCCGCCGCCGCCGCCGGGCCGCCTCCCGCCGCCGCCGCCTCCTGGGCTGGGCCCGCGGCGCCTCGTCCCCTCGCGGAGCCGCTCCCGCCGCCGCCGCCGCCGCCTCATTCATCCTCGTGCACCATAGGCGGCACCGGCGCCAAGATGTCCAACCGAGTGGTCTGCCGCGAAGCCAGCCACGCCGGCAGCTGGTACACAGCCTCAGGTAGGGCCCGCCGCCGCCCCGCGCCCCGCGCCCCGCGCCCCGCCGCCCCGCGCCCCGGCCGCGGCCCTGCCCCGCGCGGGAGGCTCCGGCGCGTGCGGCCTCCGCGCGGACCGCGTGGGCAGGAGCGGGCCGGCCGCGCCGCCTCCCCCACGGGCGGCGCCCCGCCGGGACCGGCCTCGCGCGCTCCCCGGAGTGGCCGGAGCAGCGGGCCCGCGCCGCCCGGGGACCGGGCTCCAGGAGGGGGCTCGGCGCTCCGGGACCCGCGCCCCCCGCCTCCCCGCGGCTCCCGGCGGCGGCGTGCCCGGCGCCCCAGCCCCGCTTCCTGCCCCGCGGCCGGCGCCCCTCCGGCCCCCTCCCGCCCTCCCCTGCCGCCGCCGGCGCCCCGCACGCGGCCGTCCTCGGGGCTCCGCGCACCCGGTCCGCTCGCCTCCGCGGGAGCAGCCCCTCTCCCGGGCTCGGACGGCGGGCTTGGGTCTGGGGCTGAGCGCGGCGCGGGCTCCCCGCACGGAGGGAGAGCGGAGCAGGTCTCCGCTCCGCGTGTGAGCGCCGCGGGGAGGAGGACGTGGCTCCCGGGGGCCGAGCCCTCGCCTGCGGGTGGGGAAGCCGAGGCTCGCCGGCCCGGCGGCTCCTTTGTCAGGGTCGCATTGTTCCGTCCCCCGGGAAGGGCGGCTGGGGAGGGATGGCTCCCGGGCTGGCCGCCCTCCGCGAGCAGGTGCGGGCCCCGCCGCGCGAACTGGGTTCGGTTTGGGCGAATCCAGCCCGGGGTCCGCCCGGTCCGAACACACCCTGCGGCTCTCTGAAACAGTGTAGGGACCTCCCCTCGAACCTTAGGACGGCTGCTCTCTGGGCTTGCTCTCAGGCTTCACCTTTCTGGTAAGTTTACAAACTTCCACTGTGATTTCTAATCGATTGCAGCCATTTGGTAGTGGCTTGTCAATGACCAGACCTAACTTTTTTTTTTTTAAACTTTATTGTTGAAAGTATTGCCTATGTCCCCTTTTTTGCCCCCTCCAGTCCATTCCCACCCCCCACCTGCCCCAGGCCCCCACCACCCCACTGTCTCGGCGTCCATGGGTTATGTATATATACCTCCCTTCTTACCGCCTCTTCCCTCCTAGGTAGACCTAACTTTGAATCGGATCATGTCTCCCTTTGCAACTAGGTGGGTTGGATACTGACAGAGTTTGTGAGAAAACAAAGATTGGGAAGAAAACTCACTCCTCTGAGGTTGCTAAACCAGCTCATTAAATACACACACTTAACTGACTCACTGAAGATCTGCTGGGTTAAGAAGACACAAAAGAATTTTATGATGGGATTTGCAAGCCTAACTCTTAGCTACAGTTTTAACTAAATTACGTCTACTGGTTACAGTGGCTTTCCTTCACGGTCCTAGAGTATTTCGTAAACATTTAATCAATTCTTACAACCTTAGAATGTCAGTGAAGCTTTTGTTTACCATGTGGGAATGTGCCCCAAACTCTACTAAGCCAGTGGGCAGAACAGAATTGATGAATGAGAGTCCCCGGTTCCTCGGTTTGTTCTCCAGCTAGTGCATTATGAATATTAAATTTATCAGTGGTTAATAGTCTTTTCAGGATTGTAAATTTATAAGCTTTCTTCAATGTGTTTTGAAGAGTAACAAGTCTCAGTATTCACTTGCATAGCCATCTTTTGGTTAATTTCTTTTGCCTTTATTTTGTATACTTTCTATAAATGTTTTAAACTTTTTCTGTAGTTGGCATTGAAATGTGGGCAAATGATTCTGGAGGAATTTTTATAGCTTCTTGGACATTCTTTGTGCAGTAAAATAAGGCACAGTTCACACTTTGAACTTGAAAAAGACTTATTTAGTAATCTCAAGTAGAGGAAGAATCCATTAATTCAGCTCAAAACAGCCTGTGATTATAGCTGTTTATCAGTAGTAATCGAAAATGGACTATTTTCTTAAAAATTTAAAATATATTATCTTTCCTAAATTTTGAATGAAATCAATGCCATTTTGGTAATGTGAATTGTCACAGGCAACTTTATTTAAAAAAATTCAGACTGAATGTCGTTTATGTGTATGAAGATCTGTATGTGTGACTTTAAATTTGAGTAATAATTTAGGGGGAATTTAAAGCAATTCAGTTGTAAAATCTTACTTTGCATTTAAAAAATAAATGAAAATGTAGGTAAGTAAACTGAGTTGATCTAGTGAGTTCTATATTTAATAGTATTTCAGTGTATCTATAATGATAACATTGACCATTGGGAAAATTCTACTTATATTATTCTTGTTTCTTTGATAAACTAGCCCTAGAAATGTGTAATAGGAGAGTAATGTACTTGTGAATTGTCATTCTTTGGTTCCTATGGCATTCACATTGCTTCTGTGGAGTTAAAGTGTACAATTACTGGTGTAAGGTAAGGGTGAAATCACATTTGCTTTAGTTAATAGCTAGTTTATTTATTTTATTTTATATTTTAAATATATTTTATTGATTTTTTTTTTTACAGAGAGGAAGGGAGAGGGATAGAGAGTTAGAAACATCGATCAGCTGCCTCCTGCACGCCCCCTACTGGGGATGTGCCCACAACCAAGGTACATGCCCTTGACCGGAATTGAAACAGACCTTTCAGTCCACAGGCTGACGCTCTATCCACTGAGCCAAACCGGTTTTGGCTATTTTAAATATTTTTATTGATTTCAGAGAGGAAGGGAGAGGGAGAAAGAGAGAAACTTCAATGATGAGAGGGAATCATTGATTGGCTGCCTTCTGCACGCCCCCTAATTGGGGAGAGAGCCTGCAACCAAGCATGTGCCCTTGACTGGAATCAATCTGGGACCCTTCAGTCCTCAGGCAGATTCTCTATCCACTGAGCTAAACCAGAGAGGGCAATAGCTAGTTTAGAAAAAAAAGTGCATGTGTGGATACGTATGTATGCTACATACATATACACATATGTCTTCACTAGATCCATTGGTAGAGAGAAGTATAAATTATTCCTTGCCCCTAGGAATATGCAGTTTATTTGAATTAAGCAGTAGCACAGGACAGCAAGTAAATATCAGAATAATTGAGACAGTACTCTTGGGAGCTGTGAGGAGGATGGAATCACTTCGCTGTAGGATTGAATTGTGCTCTGAAGGAAAGGGTGTTTGGGGCAGGTTTGGAAAGCAGGAAGGAACCTGGGGGAGCACTACAAAGGTACAGAGGCAGGTAAATGTAAGTAGGTCAATTTAATAAGAATGGAAGATTCACCCGGGAGTGAATCTGGTTGGAACCAGAGTATAGGTGACTCTGAATGCTATGCATCATAGGGATTTGACTTAGTCCGTAGGCGGTCAGGACTTAGGGAGAAGTTTCTGAGTAGGGGACTAATAATAGCGTAGCATTTTAGGGAAATTAATCTCTAGGCAGGTTAATCCTCGCTTCTTTATAGATGTACAGCAGGGATCAGCAAACTTACTGCACTCACAAATCCAGCCTGCTGTCTTAAAAAGGAAGAAAGTCCACTAGCTAAGAATGGTTTTAAATTTTTAAAAGGTTTTAGAAACAAAAACCAAGAAGTGCAATAGAGATCATATGTGGCCCCTCAAGCCTAAAATCATTTTTACTTGGTCCTTTACAGAAAAAAAGTTGCCAGCCCTTACTGTAGGTTAGTGTTGTTCAAAGTGTGAACTCTAGACCAGCGGCATAATGTGTCTGTTCTCTGTGTTTCCTCCAGATTTGTTACAGCTGGCATTTCATTATTTCAGGCCCCCTTATCTCCCGCAGGACAGATGCAACTGCCTCCTAACCAGCCTTCTTCCTGCCAGTTTTATCCCCCTTAACTGCAGCTTCTGCATTGCTCCCTGAATAATCTATCTGACCACATAATGTCTTTTCATAAACTTCACTGTCCCATCTAGCCCATTGCTTAAGGTCTAATAACTCCCTTGGTGACTTGGCATCTTTCTATTTCTTTGGCCACTTCCACCCACTCATCCCAGTTCTTGCCTTTATTACTCTTAGCAGCTGTTCTTTGTTTCTTTAAATACAGTGTACAGTTTTTTATCATCGTGCTTTTGCCAAGCTGTTCCCTCAGTTGGAATGCATTTTGTCAGAATAACTCCTATTCACCTTTTATTTTTTTAAAATAATTTTTATTTATTGATTTTAGGGAAAAGAAGGGAGGGAGAGAGAGAAACATTGACTCGTTCCATCTATTTATGCATTCATTGGTTGACTCCTGTATGTTTCCTAACTCGCTGTGGAACCTGCAACCTTGTCATGCTCCAATCAATTGAGCTACCTGGCCAGGGCACTCCTATTCATCTTTTAAAGATTCAGGTGCTAACACTTTCAAGAAACTTACTCCAATGCCTTTTCTCTCCCAGTTTATCTTTAAAATTTTTTTATTTTTTTTTCATCCCAGCTGGCATAGCTCAGTGGTTGAGCATTGACCCATGAATCAGGAGGTCACAGTCTGATTCCTGGTCAGGGCGCATACCTGGCTTGTGGGCTCGATCCCCGGTGTGGGACGTGCATGAAGCAGCCAATTGATGTTTTTTTTTCTATCTCTCTTTCTCTTTCTGAAATCAATAAATATACACTTTTTTTTTTCATATTGATTTGTAGTTCTTTCTAGATTCTGGGTACAATCTTGATAAATATCTCTGTTATAAGTATCTTCCATTTTGTAGTTAGCTCTTTTGGCATCCCAGAGGGATCCCTTACAACTCAGTATTTTCTGAAGTTGGTATGTTTTATATCTTCTTAAAAATATATATATATTTTATTGATTTTTTACAGAGAGGAATGGAGAGGGATAGAGAGCTAGGAGCATCGATGAGAGAAACATCGATCAGCTGCCTCCTGCACATTCCCTACTGAATGTGTACTGCATATTCCCTACTGAATGTGTACTGCACATTCCCACACTGAATGTGTACTGCATTTTCCAGCATATAAGACAACTGGGTGTATAGGACGACCCCCAACTTATCCAGTTAAAATATAGAGTCTGGGATATACCTGCCTTATAAGATGACACCCGACTTTTGAGAAGATTTTCCTGGGTTAAAAAGTAGTCTTATACGCCGGAAAATACGGTACATGCCCATGACTGGAATTGAACCCGGGACCCTTGAGTCCTCAGGCAGACGCTCTCTCTATCCACTGAACCAAACTGGTTAGGGCAGTGGTTGGCTCTTTGGCTTCTTGAATGTGGCTCCCCCACAAAATACCACTTGCGGGCGCACACGTACAGTGCGATTGAAACTTCGTGGCCCATGCGCAGGAGTTGATTTTTGGCCTGGGCAAGTCTATTTTGAAGAAGTGGGGGTGTCGGTCGCATGTGGCTCGCGAGCTGCGGTTTGCTGACCACTGGGTTAGAGCAATATGTTTTATATCTTTAAGTGAATATTTAATGTGGGAGGGATTTTCCCTCTTTTGGAAAATGATTTTTATATTGATGGTACATCTTATAATTGCTGGTGTCATAGAATTGAGAAAATATATCAAAGTCTGATGATTTCAAAGCATTCTTGGTGTGTCTGTATGATATGTATCTAAATTGAATTTTTACTTTTTTAATTCATTCTGTCATTTCTAGACATATTTAATACAGTTATATCAGGATTCTATAGTTGGAAAAACATTTTTTTCTTTGGCATGTACCTTGAATTCTAGAGTGTCAAAATATATTTGGTATTTAAGAAATTGAAAAACTACTAGAATTATTCTGCTTTGAAGAGAAAAAACTATGTAATATTTAATTTTGAAATGAACTTTTTTTTGGATTACTAATTAATGGTTTCCTGTATGCTGATTTTCCTTTGTATCTCATCCTGTCATTTTACGGTTGAGAAAGGCAAGAGGGAAAGAACAAATTTAATCAGAAAACTATTGAAATTACTGCTTGATTAATTCTAGCTCTTTGTCACTTTCCTTCTTATCCTTTACATGAAATCTCCAAGTGAAAGTTAACTTTTCTATCTAGGTGTAGGTTTATATTATCTGCCTTTGGGTTTTTCTCCATTCGCAACAACAAAAATGTTGCATTCCATAGGTACATTAATCTTCAAAAGGATGCTACAAGGTTAGTTTTATGTCCATTTATGGATGTGGAAACAATGACTCAGTGGTTGAATAACTTGTTTAAAGTACAACAAGTAAGTGGAAGAGCCAGTCTGATTCCAAAATTAGAGTTTAGCGTTAGGGGCAGGGAGGTATGGTGAGGTATGCTGCCTCAAACACTGGACTTTTCTGTTCCATTTTAGGGTTTTCCAGAAAACAATGGACATTTAAGTCACACTTGCAGAAAGTTTATAAAGTATTTGTAGTTTATAAAGCATTTTCTCATATATTTTTGATTTTTCACAATAATGTTATGAGTAGGTGTAGGCTAAAGTAAGGCAGGTTGGCCTTTATCCACCCTCCCACCTTGGTATTTTATTGATGAAAAATTAAGAGGAGGCTCAATTGCCTGAGACACATTAGAACTACTGGTAAATGGTGGACTGAGGATTTGAACCTAGGCCTTCTATTCTTTCTTTTTATTGTAATGCCAGAGTAAGAGGTTGAACTATTTTGGAAATAGTAAGCAATCAATAATTGTCAGGTAAGTAAATACCTAATTATAAATAAAAGCATAACTAAAAACACTTGTGAATTTTGAGTATTATTCATACACTATAAATACTGACAAAACGGAGTTGGAATATTTGAATTAGATTAGTCCTGGAATTGGAATTGTGCCTGACAAACTCAGCACCTCTGGAGAGGCTTTGTTTCCGTATTGGACCAACGAAGTTTTCTTGCTCTAGGGACTAGGTGTGTCTGTGGCAGGAGATGAAACAAACAAAAATGTCTAGAGTTTATCTTCCAGTTGGAGGAGACAGACTATACATAAGGTAAATAAGTAAAATAGGCAGAATGTTTGATAGAGGAAAGTGCCTATAATTGCATATAGAATTATAAAGCAGATAAAGCAGAGCTAGTATATTAGCAATGTTAAAGGATGAGAGAAATTAGCAATGTTAAATAGTAGGGAAGGGAAGACTTCATTGAGAAGACATTTGAATGAAGACTTGAAGTAGCTGAAAGAACAGGCTTGCATTCTAGATAATTTTAAGGGCTAGACAATTTTAGGCCACAGCAAGTCCAAAGGTCCTGAGACTGGAGCAAGCCATTGAAGCTGAATGAAGTGGCCTGGAGCAGAGTAGTGTGATATGACAAATGCCTGGAGCAGAGACATAAAGCTGTGGTCAGAGGATACTGGGTCTTGACCATTGTAAGGATTTTTACTTGAGTGAGAAGATTTTGAGCAGTTGATGACATGCTCTCATTGAGACTTACTAGCATCTCTTGGATGCTGTGTTGAGATTAGACTACAGTTGGGGAGTGGTGAGGGCAGCGGCAAGGGCAGAACCCGGGAGACCAGTTAAAAAGAAAGCAGTAATCCAAGTGAGAGATGGCGATGACGATAGCAGTGGGGGTGGGTAAGGAGTGGTTGGTTACTGGGTAGAGTTTGAAGGTGGAGCTGAAAGTTTCTGCTGACAAACTTGAAGTGGGGTGTGAGAGAATGGAGGAGCCTTGGACATCTTAAGGTTTATCCTTTGGCAGTTTTAATAATGGAGTTGATACTTTCTGAGGAAAGATTTAAGAGAAAGACCTTGGAGGGGGAAGGTTAGGGAGCTCATTTTGTTTTTTCTTCAGTTTGAGATGTTTACCATGTCAACTCTATGCCTGTGTTTAGAGTTTAGGGGAGAGGCCTAGACTGGAGGTGTAAATTACATTATTATTATAGAGATGATAATTAAAGCCAAGTGCCTGGATAAAATCACCAAAGGAATGAGAGTAGCTAGAAGAAAGAGGTTCAGAGACTGGGCTTTCAAACATTTCCAGCTTGAAGAGCTTGGGGAGGTGAGGGTGATCATGCAAGGAAGACAGATTAAGTATCTCATGAGTGGGAGAATGAGGTGTCCTGGGGTCCAAGAAAAGAAAACGCTTTCAGCCATCACAACACAATTTATATAGGTTTGTCTGGGCCTTTTTTCCCTGACAAACACATTCACGTCTGGTTTAAGCCACTCTGGTCTTAGCCATCTCTCACGTTCTGGCCAAGGGTTCCTAACCAGTTGCATTCTATCCTGTTCTTTGCACAGCAGCCTAAGAGATTCTTAACAATGTAAATAAGATAATATTCTTTTTCAAAAACATCCCATCATACTTAGAATTTATTCAAAGTCCTTACCAAGACTTAGCAAGTCTTAGATGCTCTGATCTCTGTTTAATTTTTTGATTTCATCCCCTACATTTTATACCCAAATCTTTGACTTGATTCTTATGTTCCTCTAGTCTGCTGTTAGGTGTCTGTATAATATTTTTTATTTCAATCAGTGTATGTTTAATTTCTAGTTGGTTCTTTTTCATCTCCTCTTGGGTCTCGCTAAATTTGTCCATTTTTTTCTAGGAAATTCTTAAACCTTATAACCGTGGTTTTGAACTCTATATCCAGTCGTTTGTTTTCCTCCATTTCTTTTGTTTGTCATCTGTTCTTTAGTCTCTGCATATTTCGCAGCTTCCCTGAGTTGGTAGAGTAGCTTTGTGTGCTAGGTGTCCTATGTGGCCCAGTAGCTCTGCCTCCCCACTTACCTGAGGTGGACACTCTTGGTGCACCCCTTTGTGAACTGTGTGTACAGTCTTGTAGTTAATTTTTGATTGTTGTTGGTATCACTGGGGGGGATTGACCTCCAAGCCATTTGGTTGTGAGGATCAGCTGTGTCTGTGCATGTGGGCTTGCTTCCAGACCTCTGCCTATCTCGTGCACGCACGAGCCTCCAGAGCGCTGCCTTTCGGTTCCCCTGAGTTTCTGTGCGCTGTAGGGACTGTATGAGTTTGGGTCCCAGGGTCTCACCCGAAACTGGGGTTCAGTGCAGTTGGACCTGGATTTCAGTGCTGTTGTGAGGTTCTGTTTTCCTCCTGCTAGAGGAAGCCAGCGGCACAATCAGCAGTCAGCGCTCTGTGTGTGCACTTTCGCGAGCCCCCAGACTTCTCTTCTTTTGCAGCTCCCCTAAGTTTCCATTCACTTCTTCCTTTTCACAACATTCCAGACTCCCCCTATGAATCTCTCCTGGAGCTGGGGTTCAGTGCAGTTGGGATTTTCTGTCTCCCTCCCGCTAGAGGAAGCCAGTGAGACCTTCCTCTGCCCGTCCTCTCCATGCCTGTGTCTCCGTACCTCAGCTTTTTGCAGCTCCTCTGAGTCTCTGTAAGTCCCTCTCTTTCCTTCTAGTTGTAGAATTTTCACTCAGCAGCTTTCCTGTGGTTCTGGATGGTGTCCGTTCTCTTTTAGTTGTAGTTTTGAAATTGTTGTGCGAGACAGCAGCTTAGGTGTTCACCTATGCCGCCATTTGGTTTCTCCTACCCAACAATTCAAGAATTCTTTATATATCCTGGAACTTAACTCCTTAACAGGTATATGAATTGAAAGTCTTTTTCTCTCCTTTCCACAGATTGTCTTTTTACTTTCTGGGTAATATATTCACGCACAAAAGTTTTTAATTTTGCTGAAATTCAGTTATATTTGTTTTTATCTAAAAAAAACCACACCATTGTCAAATCCAAGATAATGGAGATTTGCTTCTGTATTTTCTTTTGAGAGTTTTATCATTTTAATATTTACATTTAGATTGTTGATCCATTCTGGATTAAGTTTTGTGTGTGGTGTGGGTTAGGGTCCAACTTGATTCTTTTGCATATGGGTATCCAATTGTCTCAGCACCATTTGTTGAAGAGACTGTTCCTTCCCCCATTGAATGTTCAAATCAATCGGACATAAATGTTTGGGTTTATTTCTGGATTCTCTGTTCTATTCCTACTTGTCTGTATATCCTGTACCTTTACAACGGTTTGATTGCTGTAGTTTTTTTTTTTACCCCATTTTTGAAAGGTAGTTTGGTAGGCATTGAATTCATTAGGTATGTTGACATTCTTGTGTTTGTTTTTTTAGCACTTTCTAAATGTTTTATTGTATTTTGGCTTACACAGCTTTTTAAAAAATTCTGTGGTTTTTAAAGTATTTGTTCTCCTGAATACAGTCTTTTTTCCTCTGGTTGCTTTCTGCTTTTTCAAAAGCTTATTACCATTTTCCTGTTATTTTATTATCATGTGCCTTTGAATATTTTTCTTTGAGTTTATCCTGTTTTGGATTTACCAATTTTCTTGGATTTGCAAGTTATAGTTTGTGGCAAGTTTGGAAAAATATTCTGTATTATTACTCAAATATTTTTTTCTGTTCACCCTCTTTGTTTTCTAGATTCCAGTTCAAAGTATGTTAGCTTAATATTGTCTCATATTTCACCAAGAGTTATTTTTTAAAAACATATATATATTTTTAAATTTAATAAACCTTTATTGTTCAGGTTATTACAATTGTTTCTCTTCTTTTTCTCCATAGCTCCCCTCCACCCGGCTCCTACCTCACTCTTTGCCCTTACCTCCCCCCCATTGTCCTCATCCATAGGTGTACGATTCTTGTCCAGTCTCTCCCTGCTCCCCTCTCAACCCTTTCCCTCCGAGAATTGTCAGTCCACTCCCTTTCTATGCCCCTGATTCTATTGTATGCACCAGTTTATTCTGTTCATCAGATTTTCAATTCACTTGATTTTTAGATTCACTTGTTGATAGATATATATATGCTATTCATAATTTTTACCTTTACTGTTTTCTTCTTTCTCTTCTTAAAGAGTATCTTTCAGCATTTCATATAATACTGCTTTGGTAGTAATGAACTCCTTTAGCTTTTTCTTATCTGTGAAGCTCTTTATCTGCCCTTCAATTCTGAAGGATAGCTTTGCTGGGTAGAGTAATCTTGGTTGTTGTTTCTTGCTATTCATCACTTTGAATATTTCTTACCATTCCCATCTGGCCTGCATAGTTTCTGTTGAGAAATCAGCTGACAATCATACTTCCTTGTCGGAAACTAACTGTTTTTTCTCTTGCTGCTTTTAAGATTCTCTCTTTGTCTTTTGCTCTTGGTATTTTAATTATGATGTGTTTTGGTGTGGTCCTCTTTGGATTCCTTTTGTTTGAGGTTCTCTGTGCTTCCTGGACTTGTAAGTCTATTTCTTTCACCAGGTGGGGGAAGTTTTCAGTCATTATTTCTTGAAATAGGTTTTCAGTGTCTTGCTCTCTCTCTTCTTCTGGTATCCCCATAATTCTGATGTTGGTATGCTTGAAGTTGTCCCAGAGGCTTCTTACACTATCTTCAAATTTTTGGCTTCTTTTTTCTTTTCCATTTGAGTGTTTTTTGCTTCTTTGTATTTCAAATCTTTGACTTGATTCTTGCATTCCACTAGTCTGCTGTAAGGTTTCTGTATAATATTTTTTATTTTCAGTCAGTGTATGTTTAATTTCTAGTTGGTCTTTTTTCATCTCCTCTGGGTCCTTCTTCATCTTGCTAAATTTATTCATATTTTCTAGGAAATTCTTAATAAACCTTATAATCATGGTTTTGGACTCTATATACAATCATTTGTTTTCCTCCATTTCTTTTGTTTGTGATCTGTTCCTTTGCGCATTTTCGCTGCTTCACTGAGTTGGTAGAGTGGCTTTGTGTGCTAGGTGTCCTCTATGGCCTAGTAGTTCCATCTCTTCAGTTACCTGAGGTGAACACTCTTGGTGCACCCTTTTGTGGACTGTGTGTGCAGCCTTGTTGTAGTTAAGGCTTGATTGTTGTTGATAGTAGTGGGGGGAATTGACCTCCAGGCCAATTGGCTATGAGGACTAGCTTGTGTCTATGCCAGGAGAACTTCTGTGCTGAGTCAGCCTTATGAGACAAAACTTGCAAAATTGCAAAGGTCTCTGTGCTCGGCTTAGATGGGGCGGAGTTTTAGGGCTGAGCAGACAGCCTTGGCTTCCTGTCAGCTCTGCCCTATGCAGCTCCTGAGTGTCAGTGTCCCTCAGTAATTGCTGTAGCCCTCTCTGTGCACACTTGCATGCATGCCTCCAGACTTCTGCCTGGTGCGGCTTCCCTGAGTTTCCGTGCCCTCCGGGGACCCGTATGAGTCCGGTTCCCCAGGGTCTCGCCCAATACTGGGATTCAGTGCAGTTGGAAGTGGAGTTCAGCACAGTTGGGAGGTTCCCTCTTCCACCTGCTAGAAAAAGCCAGTGGCACAATCAGCAGTCAATCCTCTGCACGCTCTGGCATGTGCACCTCCAGACCTCTGCCTTTCATGGCTTCCCTGAGTTTCCCTGAGTTTCCGTGCACTCCTCCCTTTTTCGACAGTCCAGACTTTCCTTTTATGATGAGTCTTCCCTGGAACTGGGGTTCAGTGCAGTTGGGATTTTCCATCTTTCTCCCGCTAGAGAAAGCCAGCTAGGCACACTGCCGCCGGTCCTCTGTACATGTGTGTCTCCGTACCTCAGCTCTTTGCAGCTCCTCTGAGTATTCGTGAGTTCCTCTTTCCTTCTAGTTTTAGAATTTCTACTGAGCCAGCTTTCTCCTGTGGTTGAGGATGATGTCTGTTCTTAGTTGTAATTTTGAAATTGTTGTGCAAGGCAGCAGTTTAGGTGTTCACCTATGCCGCCATCTTGGTTCTTTTCTTTAAAATATATTTTTATTGATTTCAGATAGGAAGAGAGTGGAAGAGAGCGAGAGAAACATCAATGATGACCCCTAGCTGGTTTTGCTCAGTGGATAGAGTGTCAGCCTGCGGACTCAGGGGTCACATGTTTAATTCCAAACAAGAGCTTATGCCCGGGGCGTGCAGGAGACAGCTGATCAATGATTTTCTCTCATCATTGATTTTTCAATCTCTCCCTCTTCTTCCTCTCTGAAATCAATAAAAAAAAAAAGAAATTAAAGAAAAAAAAGAAACATCACTGATGAGAATCATTGATCACCGTCCTTCTGCATGCCCCCGACTGGGGCTCGAGCCTGCAACTGGGCACGTGTCCTTTTCTGGAATCGAACCTAGGACACTTCCATCTGCAGGCTATCTATATACTGAGCCAAACTGGTCAGGGCGAGAGTTATTTAATTTCATTTTATTTAAAAAAAAAATATATATATATATATTTAATATATTTTATTGATTTTTTTTACAGAGAGGAAGGGAGAGGGATAGAAAGTTAGAAACATCAATGAGAGAGAGACATCAGTCAGCTGCCTCCTGCATGCCTCCTACTGGAGATGTGCCCGCAAGCAAGGTACATGCTCTTGACCGGAATCGAACCTGGGACCTTTCAGTCCACAGGCCAACGCTCTATCCACTGAGCCAAACTGGTCTTGGCTAAAAAATACATTTTTATTGATTTCAGAGAGGAAGGGAATTGGGGACCTTAGCACTCTAAACATGAAGCCAGTCCAGCTAGCTCTATTTTTTAATTTTTTACTTTCTGTGCTTCCTTTTGCATATTCTCTTTTTCTATCTTCAAGTGTACTAATTTTTTTTCTTGTGCAATATCTAATTATGTTTTCAATTCCATCAGTGACATCTTTTAAGTGTAACATAACAGAGTTAATATTTTCTAAGTAGGTTAAGTTAGATATAGATTAAATTAAAAAATAGAGTACATTTATGTTTTTTAAAGTTAAAGGTATTCATTGAGAAGCGTCATTCCTATACCATTCCTGACATCTCAAATTCCCCTTCCCTTATAGGTGGTTGTTTTTTGTCAGTTTCTTGAATGCCAGCTTAGTTTTTTTATGCATATACAGGCACATATCCATCTAACATCATTTCCTCCCTGGTTTCAGCAAATGGTAGTATATTATATAATTGTTTTATTCTTTGCCTTTTGTACGTAACAAATTTAATGATTGAAGATACTTTCATATTACAACTATTCATTATTCTGCCTATCATCTCCTTTTGTTTGATCGTTGCTTATTGTACTTCAAAGAAGAAACTAAATAGCTAAGTAATAAAAGTAATATTAGGTTTCTAGCAGTTGTTTTCAAAACTTTTTAATCTCAGAATTTCTTTACATTATTCAAAATTATTGATAACTCAAAAAAGCTTTTGTTTATGTTGATTATATCAATCAGTATCTATCATTTAAAATTATAAACCCATTTAAAATGCTATTTATGTTAACATAAGTAGCATTTAAAAATATATTTTTATTGATTTCAGAGAGGAAGGAAGAGGGAGAGAGCAAGAGAAACATCAATGATGAGATGTTTCTGCACACCCCCTACTTGGGGATCAGGCTTGCAACCCAGGTATGTGCCCTTGAGCAGAATCAAACCCAAGATCTTCAGTCCTCAGACTGACACTCTATCCACTGAGCCAAATTACCTAGTGCAATAAGTAGCATTTTTAATGAGAATCACTGTCTCTTCCAAAACAAGGAAAATATGAGATTAACATTTATTATATTTTTTGCAACTGTCTTTATGTCTAGCTTAATGGAAGACAGCTGGATTCCCATAGCTATTACTGCATGCACTCTGTTGTAATAGGTTCTTTCACTAAAGCATCTGAGAAAATCTGGCCTCATACAGATATGAAGTTGGAAAAGGCAGAGTATTTTAACAGACTTTTCACACAATCGTGGACATCCTTCTTTGATGCTATACTGAAACCCCAGTTTTTATTTAAAAAATAAAACCGTTTTATTGAAACACTATAGAGGCCCAGTGCATGAAATTCATGCACCCTCTCTAATCTGGGACCTCTTGGGGAATGTACAACTGCCGGTTTAAACCGGCAGTCAGACATCCCTCTTGCAATCCAGGACCACTGGCTCCTATTCACTTACCTGCCTGCCTGCCTAATTCCCCTAACTGCTCCCCTCCCTGCCTGATCACCCTAACCGCCTCTGCCTGCCTAGTTGGTTGCCCTTAACGGCCCTCCTCCACCAGCCTGGTCACCCCCAACGTGCATATAGGTAGGGTCCCTCAGCCTGGCCTGTGCCCTCTTGCAGTCTGGGAGCCCTCGGGGGATGCCATTGGGGGAGCGAGCCTAAGCCAGCAGTCAGATATCCTTAGCTCTGCTACCGAGGCGGGAGAGGCTCCTGCCACCGCTGCTGCGCTTGCCAACTGTGAGCCAGCTCAGGGCTTTTGGCTGAGTGGATTCCCGCTGTGGGAGCGCACTGACCACCAGGGCACAGCTCTTGCATTGAGTGTTTGCCCCCCTAGTGATCATTGTGCATCATAGCGACTGGTTGTTCCACTGTTTGGTTGATATGCATATTAGCCTTTTATTATATAGGATGGGAGGGACTGACAGAGGTCAGAGGGGAGGGGGATGGACATAGACAGAAGTGTGCTGATGGCCAGAGATGGGGGCGCAGGGTGGAGGAGAGTAAAGGGGAGAAATGGGAGACATATAGTAGTGTCAACAATAGAATAAAAACAGCAATGACATACCACTACACTACACATGTATTAGAAAAAAAAGATACATTATGAACTATGTGTTTACCACTTTGATAAAATTAAAAAATTTAAGAAAGAATTTTGTCCATAAAGAAGTGTTGTTTTAATGTTTAAAAAATTTTTTTTAAAAATTTTTATGGTAAAGCTAAGGAAGCTTCACAGCCCCTGGGAAGGCTGGATTTGTCCTGGGAGAGAGAGCAAGCAAGTTGCAACCAGCAGCATTTTGGATAACCTGCCTGAAATGATTTAAAAGAGACTGGGACAGATTCCCAAGTTATTTATAACATATTTTCTTATCTAAATAAAGTCATCTTTGAACCTTATTAAAAAATTCCGATCTACTCCCACCTCCTCCACCCCGAAAATTAGTCCTTCATGTTCAGGTAACTTTAGGCCTCACAAAACCTGTGTTAGTCCCTGAGGGTTGGGGTCCCCAAAGGTGTTTGGAATCATTCATTATATTTATTTGCTCCTTTTAATTCTTGTTCTACAGGGAGAGTGAGGGCAGTTTTTTACTCAGTAATTTTTATAATAAGAATTGTATTGGGGGAAAAAAAAGAATTGTATTGGAACCCGCTCCTTCTTTGGCTGTTTACAGGTTCACCTTACCGGGAACTTACAGAGACGTTAAGCCCTCTAAAGATGGGGACAGAGCTGTATTGTATTTCTGTAATGCAGGCACAAAGTTAACACAACTTTTTAAAATATTTGCTGAAGGAACTGATAAATTTCTGTGCTATGAGGCTTTCCTTTTCCTTCTGCTCCATCTCTTTAATTGAGACTTTTCTGCAAAGCATAAGGCTGAGGGGATGAGCAGGTAGAGTGAGTAAAGTTGAGTTTTCCAAACCCTAGATGCCATACTTTGATTTTACATAGTAGATGCATTTCTGAATAACATTTTGAATTGGGTATGTTAGATTTTGCTAACATTAACTCCCTTTACTCATAGAGATTATTTTTAATGATGTTTAAACGTTTCGTACTTTGAGGTACAAAATATTTTGCTTATTTTCAAGAATAAGGATTTTCAAGGGTTTCGGAGGGAGTTGGGGCAGAGACGCGCCCTAGCCTCTGTGCGGGGACGGAGCTGGAAAGGAGGGAGGCTGCCTCCCTCCCCACTGCTGGGTGAGATGTGGCAGAGGAGGGGCTGTGGATCCCTAGCCCAGACCCATCTTCCCAGGGCAGGTTGTGGCTCAGGTGCTGCTAAGGCCACCAGCCCAGCCCCTTGGGGGCGAGAAGGAGGGTCTGGGCCTGCCACGCAGGGAGTTCCTGGCTTGAGTGCCTGAGTGGTGGGCAGGCAGCAGGTGGCAAGAAACTGGCCCCAGGCCGGATAGGTGAGGCAGGCAAAACTGCCAAGTCGTGGCCGATAACAGCGCTGGCAATCGAGGCCTTGATGCTGGGGATCTGAGAACCTGACAGTGCAGCACGCGCCTGTCCTGCCTCTGCCTGGCACGGACTCTGCTGCGCTGCCAGCAGGGGGAGGGTAGGAACTGGCCCAGCGTGAGCCACTAGCGGCTTGCCCACCGCCACAGCTCGCCAGTCCCCTATGGCTGATGGGAGCAACTGATTGGTCCTTTGGTCATTCTCGTCATGAGGGACACTGCCTTTTTAGATAGATAGATAGATAGATAGATAGATAGATAGATAGATAGAGTTCTCTGTTTAATCCCTAAATACAGTGGTTTTCAACCATGGGGCCCTATCACAATTTTTTTTTTCCCTATCACAAATCTTTTTTTTTTTTCCTATCACAAATCTTTCGAGTCTATTGGATTCCTTTAGGAATGGGGATTCTGACCGGTTCGACCATCTGACCAGTCACTATGACATGCACTGACCACCAGGGGGCAGATGCTCCAACTGGTAGGTTAGCTTGCTGGAGCCTGACTGATGGGGTCTGGGCAACACAGGCCGGACACGCCCTGGAGCTCTCCTGTGGTCCCTCTCCGGCCCTGATTGTGCACCGGTGGGGTCCTTCAGCCTGGCATGCGTCCTCTCACAATTCAGGACTCCTCGAGGGATGTTGGAGAACCAGTTTCAGCCCAATCCTCATAGGCCAGAACGAATGACCTCACCAGTGCGTGGATTCATTACTGGGCCTCTAGTCTGGAATAATAAATAAAGATTGGCTTCTACATGTCAGTTTATCGGGAAGTATTAAATATGTTTAAGAATTTTGGAAAGTAGAAAATAATATGAATCTAACAAAACTCAGAGGAGCCAACAACTAGTGGTAAGGCATCTGGATTCTATTTAATGATTGTTGCCAGGCATTTATTGAGTCCTTACTCTATGTCATTTGCCCTTACATTTCGCTTTTAGTACAACAACCCTGTAAAAAAGCTTAGGTTGTTCAAGGTCACAAAGTTTGTGCTGGTGTTCCAAGCAGCTGGCTCCACATTCAAAACTAGAAACCACTATTCTATATTGCTTCCCATACAAGGCTTTGCCTAAATTATCATTGTAGATTAATAAACACTTGTAGTTATTTGAAAATAAATGTTAGGGAAACATGTGACTTGTAAAACATTTTATTTTGTGAAGTTACATAGTGTCAAATCAATAAAAGCAAGGTAATCTTAAAAATCCAAAATATGTAAAGTTAAATTTTTTAGTTCTGCATGTTGCATAAAGTATACAGTGAACATGTTTCAATATGTTGGTCTTGTAATCAAAACACCTTTTCAGGCATAAAATCTTTCCGTGGCTCTCCATTATCTATTTGGAAAAACAAGCAAACTCCTTAACATAGGCTTTAAGGAGTCACTGATGCTAGCTCTCCCCTTTGTTGTTTCTTGCAACTGGAATTGTCATTTCTGTGCTTATGGTCATAGCTTCCTTCTGTTTGGAAATACCCTGCCATTTTCTGCCTCTCTAGTTCTACTTTAAGACGTAATGTAAGTTCATGTTTGTGTTGTTCTTGAGTGCTTGTCTGCTTTCAACTCTATTGAAAACTTTTAGCCTTAGATGGTTTGGCTCAGTGGACAGATTGTTGTCCTGCGGACCAAAGGTCCTGGATTCGATTTCGGTCAAGGGGGTGGCCCAGGGCTTGTGCAGGAGGCAACCAGTTGATGCGTTTCTCTCACATCGATGTTTCTCTATGTCTTTTCCCTGTCTTGTCCACTCTCTCTAAAAATCAATGAAAATATATTCTTGGGTCAGGATTAACAACAACAAAAATAAAGAAAAATTTTTAAATGGAGAATCTGCTTCCTCATTTGCCACCTTATTTCCCCCTATACAGTTTAGTTGAGGAGCCTAATTTTAGTAAATTTTAGTAAACTAGTGCTCCTCAACTAAATTTGAAATTCGCTATGTTAAGAGCCTGGAAGTTAAATACCTTGTTCACAATTTATGGGCCACTTGCAGAGAAAGTGAGTTGTATGTGCACTCCAACTTCCGGACATTGTGGGGTCTTTTAAATTGTCTATATTTTAAATATATGAGTATATATTTTATTATTTTTTAGAAATGTGACTGGTTTGTGACCAATGTATACTAGAGGCCCGATGGACGAAATTCGTGCAAGGGGCTTGGCCCTTGCAGCTGTGGCTCCCTCGGCCCCCCTCAGCCCCTACTTCCTCCAGAAGGTCATCCGGACAGTCCTCTGGAAGATGGTTCGGACAGCCGTTCCTGTGTTTGGTCTCATTAGCTTTTTATTATATAGGATATTTTGACATTATTTTCACCATTTTAATTTCTGCCACGTTTAAATGTATTTTAAGAGTGTAGACTCCTTTCTCTGCTCACCATTGAAGTGAATTTGCTTCCTCCTTTCCTTTCCTTTCAGTCTCTCTGGAGATAGATTGTTTCTAGGCAAAGACACTGTGTTTTAGTACTCAGCCCACGAAGGGGGTAGGGAAGAATGAAATAGGATGCTTCTACCTTTTTCTAGATACCCACCCAAGGATGTAAGCTAAGTACTCTTGAGATCTGGGTGGCATCTCCCAGGTGTCTTGGTGGTGGGGCCAGGGTTTAGGTAGGAGGAGTGTAGGCTTTCACTTAACTGGGTTCAGGAAGACCCTATTGTATCTACATATCTGCTGCTGAGTCCTATTATCTGTCACACAGACCTGGAGATGAGAATTTTCCTCAAACCTCAGCTTCGTATAATTAAAGGAGTTGTGTCCCTGAAGAATGTATAACTTATGTGTCATACTTGCCAAACTGTTATTTTCAACATTTTCATTTTTTACATTAATTTTACTTTCCTATTGCAGACTGTTTAAATGGGAAAAACATTTTTTATGGCATTCCTATTCTGGCTTAAGACAGATCCGTGTACCCCCTAGAACTGCTGTGACTTCACCATTTATTTCTGTTACCCATGGTCATTGTTTTTAATTTTTCTGTATGGCATCCAGTTAGAAACACAAGACTGAGTTGATTTAGATGTTGGTACTCTACATCTCTCCATAGATGCTTCAGGAGTTTCTCAGGGTTTTGTAGTTTTAAATGCTGGATTTTCAGTTATTGAGGCCATGACAAAACAAACTGTACGCATGTGTACATCTTCTAATTTTTGCTGAGCAGCCAATTTGAGTCATTAGAAAAGTACATAACATCTTAAGTATCCATTCATAAATCATTGTTAAAAGCATGGAATATGGAATGAAAGGGTATGAAATGGAGGGTAGTTTTGTAATCAAGAAAATGAAAAGTGAAAAAAGAGACCTTCTTTGCTATTAATCTGAGGTACTTCTTAGAGGATTTATTTACAATTGTGATTTTCAGCCTTTGTCATCTCATAAAATTCTGTGGCACAACAAAGAATGTATTTTTTGCTGACCTGATAAAAATATATGCTTTTGGTTTATTCATACAGGATGCTATTGTTGTGTTGACTTGCCTTTTTTAAATTTGATATATGAGGGAAAAGGGAACAGGGCCCCTGACTCAGTACGCAGGTATTGCCTGTTTTAAGATTTGTGGCGCTGTGTTTGAAATGGCTGCTCTCCGTTTGGTCACTAACAGAATAGAGGCTGTCTAGTATTAGGTTTGCTATTAGGGGATGGAATCTGCTAACACTGTTAAGGTAATACTGTAGGCTGTGCAAGGTCAGAGACTTCCAGGTCAGGAGATCAGCTGAGCTGGTGCTGTAAGGATAGAAACTGTTCGCAGCCAACCCGCCTGGGTGTGGGCAGCCCTGGGTCCCTTGGTGTTAGTAGAAGCTAGAAGGTGCTC
The DNA here is from genome assembly GCA_004026805.1 of Lasiurus borealis. Lineage (NCBI taxonomy): Eukaryota > Metazoa > Chordata > Mammalia > Chiroptera > Vespertilionidae > Lasiurus > Lasiurus borealis. The sequence goes on along the minus strand of PVJN01015626.1, from coordinate 20,648 downwards.
AAGTCTGCAGGTGCGTTCTGTTGCCAAATGAAGCAGAATCAGATAACTAGGATTACTTCACAAGTTGAGATACCTGGCACTGTTTAAATGATGTGATGGTTTCATGGTTTGGCTGGGGGAAGATACTTAATGTTTACAGGAAAAGAATTACAAATCTTTAATAGAATGAAAATATTTAGTCTGGTTCTTTTTCTAACATTTTCTAGATGACAGTTACTGAAGTTTACATTGTGTAGATTTTACTTTTCATTCTAAAGAATGTTACCTAAGTAACCTGTTTATACCCATTTATTGTAATTACTGAATATTAATCACAGGTGTTTGAAATTATATTTTATGTGTCATCAGAGAAAAATGCAGTCATGTTCATGCTTGTATTCTGCTGCAGCAAACAGGGTAGTTAGAAAAGGCCATAATTAATAGGTGTTTAAAAGTTGCTTTGATGTCCTTAGATGAAAGCTATGCTACTAATATCAAATGCTAGTATTTTTAATTATCACTTTCCTTTATAACATGAAATACTGGCTTGATTTCTTTTTTTTTTTTTCCTTTTGAGAGCCAAATTTTTATTTATTTAATTTTATTTTTAATCTTTATTGTTCAGTTTATTACAGATGTTCTTTTTTTTCCCCCTCCATAGCTCCCTTCAACCTGATTCCCCATCCCCCACCCCATGCCCTTACCCCCTGCCACTGTTCTCATCCATAGGTGTAAGATTTTTTTTTTATTTTTTATCCTGTATCTCTTCAGGACAAAATAGACACTATTGAGAGTGTCTTATTACATCCTATGGAGAACTTCATTTTTAGGTCACAGCGTTAAGCATAGGTGTAAGATTTTTGTCCAATCTCTTCCTGCACCACTCACATCCTCTTGAATTGTTAGTCCATTCCCTTTCTATGCCTGTAATTCTATTATATTCACCAGTTTATTCTGTTCATCGGATTTTTTATTCACTTGATTTTTAGATTCCCTTGTTCATAGGTATGTATTTGTTATCACTTCGTTGTTCATAATTTTTATCTTTACCTTTTTCTTCTTCCTCTTCTGAAAGAATACCTTTCAGCATTTCATATAATACTGGTTTGGTGGTGATGAACTCCTTTAGCTTTTCCTTGTCTGTGAAGCTCTTTATCTGACCTTCAATTCTGAATGATAGCTTTGCTGGGTAGAGCACTCTTGGTTGTAGGTTCTCGTTATTCATCACTTTGAATATTTCCTGCACCTCCCTTCTGGCCTGCATAGTTTCTGTTGAGAAATCAGCTGACAGTCGTATGGGTGCTCCCTTGTAGGTAACTAACTGTTTTTCTCTTGCTGCTTTCAAGATTCTCTTTGTCTTTTGCCCTTGACATTTTAATTATGATGTGTCTTGCTTGGTATAGTCCTCTTTGGATTCCTTTTGTTTGGGGTTTTGTTCGCTTCCTGGACTTTTAAGTCCACTTCTTTCACCAGATAGGGAAAGTTTTTAGTCATTATTTCTTCAAATAGGTTTTCATTATCTTGCTCTCTCTCTTCTTCTGGCACCCCCATAATTCTGATGGTGGTACGCTTGAATTTGTCCCAGAAGCTCCTTACACTATCTTCATATTTTTGGACTCTTCTTTTTGTTTTTCTGGTTGGGTGTTTTTTGCTTCCTCATATTTCAGATCTTTGGTTTGATTCTTGGGGTCCTCTAGTCTGCTGTTGGATTTCTGTATATTCTTTATTTCAGACAGTGTATGCTTAATTTCTGACAGGTCCTTTTCCATTTTTTGGCATTCTCATTAAGATTCTTGAAGGTCTCACTAAGTTTCTCAGCGGTTTGTAGAAGATTCTTGAGTAACCTTATAAATGTCATTTTGAACTCTATGTCCAGTCATTTGCTTTCCTCCATTTCTTTCATTTGTGACATGTTTCTTTGTCTCCGCATTTTGGCTGTTTCCTGTGTTGATGGAGTGGCTTTGTGTGCTAGTTGTCCAGTAGCTCAGCCTCCCCAATCACCTGAGGTGGACACTTTTGGTGCACCCCTTTTTGGGTTGGGTACACAGTCTTGTTGTAGTTAAGCCTTGATTGCTATTGGTACACTGGGAGGAATTGACCTCCAGGCCAATTGACTGTGAGGATTAGCTGTGTCTATTAATGGAAGGACTGCTGTGCTGGAGACACCCCTATGGGGCAGGACTTGCTTCAGTGGGGATTTGGTGCTCACCGAGTTTGCCTCTTGAGTGTGTCACTTATGTATGTGAGGAGTTGAGATCTGGTGTCGTCTTTCACTGACCTCTAGGTACACTGGTTCTGGATCTCCAAGGAGGTGCAAGTCAGCTAGTGTCTGAGGCCACCCAGCAGGAGCTACAGGGAGATTTGCAGATTTCTCCTCTTTGCTTGGAGTTTGGCGGTTTTGGAGTTGTCTAACCCAGTTGCAATTTGTTAGGTTAACCTGCCAGAGGGCAGACCATTCATATGCAAAGGCTGCCGTGCACAGCTGGGTGGGTTTGTGAATTGTGCAGGGCGGGGTCTCAGGGAGTCACTAGGCTAGGGTGTGGCAAACAGCATTGGCTGCCAGTCAGCGCTCTCTGCAGCATTCTGTTCAGTGTCCTGCGTCCCATGCCCCAGCACAGTAAACAATGATTCCTGTGTGCACCTCTGCGAGAGAGCCACCCTCCCTTTCAGATGGCAGACAGTCCAGTTTCTCCCTGTATGAGTCTGGGTCCCCAGAATCTCACTGGAAACTGGAGTTTAGAGCAATCGGAAACTTGTAACTCCCTCCCAATTGAAAAAAACCAACTTACACCAGCCCAATTCGCTCGTGTCTCCGTACCTCTTCCTTTCTGAGCCTCTGCACATCCTATCAGGTCTGGATTCACTTTTTTCTTTCCTTCTAGTTGCAGAACTTCCACTCCACCAGCTTTCCCGTTCTGGGGGATAGTAATTTTGTCTTTTAGTTGTTTTGGTGTGATTGTGAGAGGCAGCACGTATAGGTGTATACCTTATGCCAACATCTTGGTATTTCTAGCTTGATTTCTATAGAGATAGCTATAGGATTGTTAACCTGTAATACATGTTTACTGTGAATGTGTAGAGAAAAATCTTAGAAACTGTTTTATCTTTCAAAAAATTCGCTTACATATTCAGGTTGTTTGGTACTTGTTTGGATAAAATTCCCAAAACATGCCTAAATATTGACTTTATTATGACATGAATAGATAGCTTTCTTTGTTGTAAGATATAAAAATACTAGATGCCGAGACTGGTTTGGCTCAGTGGATAGAGCGTTGGCCTGCGGACTGAAAGGTCCTGGGTTTGATTCCGGTCGGGGGCATGTACCTTGGTTGCGGGCACATCTCCATTGTGGGGCGTGCAGGAGGCGGCTGATCGATGTCTCTCTCATCGATGTTTCTGACTTTCTATCTCTCTCCCCTCCTCTCTGTAAAAAATCAATAAAATATATTAAAAAAAAATACTAGAGCCCAGTACATGAACTCATGAACTAGTGGGGTCCCTTGCCCTGGCCTGCAGGATGCAGGAGATTGTCCAGCCGGGGAGGGACCGCCCATCTCTCTATCTGAGTCCCAATCAGCCAGATCCCAGTAGCAAGTTCGCCTACTGGTCAGAGCATCTGCCTCCTGGTGGTCAGTGCACATCATAGCGAGCGATTGAGTGGTCTTAGCATATCATTAGCATATTACACTTTGATTGGTTGAGTGACCGACTGGATGACCATAAATTAGTATATTAGGCTTTTATTATAGAGAATTATTGCTGATGCCTAAGATTATATTTTATGAAGTGACTGAATGATGTATTTGAGGTTTTGGAGATTTCAAATTAAGAGACTTAGAAATGATGAAAAAGGAGGCAGTGCTAGCTGCTTTTAGCTCTTGGACTAGTTTCATTTGTTACCTCCATTTTCTTGTAACTCATCTTGTCTACAACTACTTGTCAACTAAATTATTAACGTGTAAACTAAATTATTAGCATTAAACACTAAAAACTATTCACTCTAAGGTTAATGATTTCTTATACTCACCAAATGTATGGATTGACATTTTCATTCATTGCAGAACATTAGATTCTGTTAATCTCAAAGATTTCATCTCTTTGCCTTCTCTGTACTATATTTTCCCTTGCACCGTGCCCACTTTTCTTCCTCATTGGTTCAGTTTGTTACTATGCTAAGTGTCTGTATCCTAAAACTCAATTTTTTAACATTTGTGCTGTTATCTTCAATCTGTACACATACACGGTTCTTATCTATCATCTTGTCTTTAGCCACCTTAAATGACTCTGAAATCTACATTTCTGTCCTTGATCCCTTTTTTTCTGCAATTACCGGTAAGACTCTGTACCAACTGCACATCTTTAACTGGTTTCCTTATTGTCTCCTAAAACGTTTAGATGAAGTTTTCATCTTCAAACAAACTTTATGGTCTTACTTAGTTCCACCTTTGATACTGATACTATTGTTCATCTAGCCCCAAGTTTAGTCATCTTTGACTCTTTCTCTCACTCCCCTAATTTTGAACAAAGTTCTATTCTGCTTAACACCATTTGGGAAATGCTGGCTTATAAAATTAAGGTGGTTTGAGTGGTTGTCTGTCTGTCGTTTGTCAAATTGGCCTAAGTGTAGATGGGTTTGGAAGTGAGTTTTTATGTCTTTAGTTGAATTTTTGTGGCTATTGTGGTTCAAAAGAAGGTGCCAGTGACAGTTGTTTAAGGCCTCTTAAAGGAGCTAGTGCCTGAGCATAGTTGTGGTTCTCAGAGTTGTGGAACTTTTCAGGTGTGATCATCTGGGAATGAGAAAACCCACATGTTTTTTCAATTCGGGCAGCTTTTACATTAACATGTTTGCCTCAGGATTAGGCAGTTCAGTGAAAACCGTCCAGAGGGGTAAGTAAAGGGTTCAGCAGAGTAGATACACACATACTGCTTAACTACCATATTAATTGTAACTCAGTCTCCCAACTTAGTTTCCCCTCTAAATCATCAATCTCAGCACTCCATGGAAAACCTTTTGGATTGATGTTCGTTATGCCTGACTATTTCTGTTCTGCATATCTGATACCTGGCATGCCTATCTTTCAGTCTGCCTTAGACATGTTTTCTTGGTTAATGATCAAGGAAGAACTTGCTAAGATCCTTTTTGTTTACATTTTATGGTTGCAAAATTAGAAACAATTCTTTAGATGGATGAGCTGGCACATGCAGTGTTTAGTGAAAGAAGAAAACAGGCCTCAGACATGCCACAACAAAAGTACAAAAACAAAAAATCATATTATTGTTAATTGCTTCAAAAAGCAATTCTCTAGATTATCTGGTAAATGATTGCTGGAGAAGTCAGTGAAGAATAATTGAAGTCCTTGCTAGATCAAAGACAAAACTAAAACACCCCTGAGAAACACAACTGTTCAAACTTATGTTTTGTTCATTGGAGAATTATAAAGAAAGATATTAATAAGGTTTTTAATGTCCTCTTTTCTAGATCATTCTTTTCTAAACTGTTTCTATAGTCTCTCTGATTATATCAGAAATTTGGTGATGGACATCACTTTTAGGTGGGAGAGTGCAGTAAAAAAAGGGAAATTCCTCCTTGCTAATAGGGAAATCTTGTCACATTGGTCCACATATTTCTTATTACTCCAATGTATATATTATTGTTCAAGTAGTAGTTCTCAGCAATTGGGTTTTATTTATTATAACCTAGATTATTAAATGTTGTAGGTATTGGCTTAGGGATAGCAATGGTTTGTTGTTAGTTAGATTTAGCATTTACTGGTGTTTTCCCATGTCTGTAGCAGAATTGTTTATAACTTCATGGTATGATGTTATGTGACTGCACCATCTTTTTTTAGACTCAGTATTTGATAAGTAATGCAAAATGCAAAGCATACAGAAGGGTATACAGTGAAAAGTCAAGTTTTCCTCTCCTCTTGGTTTTCTTCTCAGGATGCAAACACTGGTAGCCTTTTCTTTTGTGTCCGCCTAGAGCTATGCTTCATAAATACAAACCAGTACATAATCATATATCTATACTAATAAAAGGATAACATGCAAATTGGTCATGACGCCCTCACAATAACAACCAAACAGCAGACTGCATGTAGCGACCTGGCCGGCAAGGGGTTTAGCAAGGGATGACCAAATGACTGACCAGCAGGCTGTGTGGGACAACCAGGCTGGCAGGGGGTGGCAGTGAGGGGGAATAATGAGGGTCAATGAGGTCAGCAGGGGGGGCAGTGAGGGGTGACCAGG
>PVJN01015626.1:0-14320 GCA_004026805.1 Lasiurus borealis | reverse complement strand
TTTCAGTTATTGAGGCCATGACAAAACAAACTGTACGCATGTGTACATCTTCTAATTTTTGCTGAGCAGCCAATTTGAGTCATTAGAAAAGTACATAACATCTTAAGTATCCATTCATAAGTCATTGTTAAAAGCATGGAATATGGAATGAAAGGGTATGAAATGGAGGGTAGTTTTGTAATCAAGAAAATGAAAAGTGAAAAAGGAAGACCTCCTTTGCAATTAATCTGAGGTACTTCTTAGAGGATTTATGTATCTACAACTGTGATTTTTCAGCCTTTTCATCTCATAAAATTCTGTGGCACAACAAAGAATGTATTTTTTGCTGACCTGATAAAAATATATGCTTTTGGTTTATTCATACCGGACGCTATTGTTGTATTGACTGTTGCCTTTTTTTAATTTGATATATGAGGGAAAAGGGATCAGGGCCCCTGACTCAGTACGCAGGTATTGCCTGTTTTAAGATTTGTGGCGCTGTGTTTGAAATGGCTGCTCTCAGTTTGGTCACTAACAGAATAGAGGCTGTCTAGTATGAGAAGGTTTGCTATTAGGGGATGGAATCTGCTAACACTGTTAAGGTAATACTGTAGGCTGTGCAAGATCAGAGACTTCCAGGTCAGGAGATCAGCTGAGCTGGTGCTGTAAGGATAGAAACTGTTTGCAGCCAACCCGCCTGGGTGTGGGCAGCCCTGGGTCCCTTGGTGTTAGTAGAAGCTAGAAGGTGCTCAAGTCTGCAGGTGCATTCTGTTGCCAAATGAAGCAGAATCAGATAACTAGGATTACTTCACAAGTTGAGATACCTGGAACTGTTTAAATGATGTGATGGTTTCATGGTTTGGCTAGGGGAAGATACTTAATGTTTACAGGAAAAGAATTACAAATCTTTAATAGAATGAAATATTTAGTCTGGTTCTTTTTCTAACATTTTCTAGATGACAGTTACTGAAGTTTACATTGAGTAGATTTTACTTTTCATTCTAAAGAATGTTACCTAAGTAACCTGTTTATACCCATTTATTGTAATTACTGAATATTAATCACAGGTGTTTGAAATTATGTTTTATGTGTCATCAGAGAAAAATGCAGTCATGTTCATGCTTGTATTCTGCTGTAGCAAACAGGGTAGTTAGAAAAGGCCATAATTAATAGGTGTTTAAAAGTTGCTTTGATGTCCTTAGATGAAAGCTATGCTACTAATATCAAATGCTAGTATTTTTAATTATCACTTTCCTTCATAACATGAAATACTGGCTTGATTTCTTTTTTTTTTCTTTTGAGAGCCAAATTTTTATTTATTTAATTTTATTTTTAATCTTTATTGTTCAGTTTATTACAGATGTTCTTTTTTTTTCCCCCTCCATAGCTCCCTTCAACCTGATTCCCCATCCCCCACCCCATGCCCTTACCCCCTGCCACTGTTCTCATCCATAGGTGTAAGATTTTTTTTTTTTTTTTAATCCTGTATCTCTTCAGGACAAAATAGACACTATTGAGAGTGTCTTATTACATCCTATGGAGAACTTCATTTTTAGGTCACAGCGTTAAGCATAGGTGTAAGATTTTTGTCCAATCTCTTCCTGCACCACTCACATCCTCTTGAATTGTTAGTCCATTCCCTTTCTATGCCTGTAATTCTATTATATTCACCAGTTTATTCTGTTCATCGGATTTTTTATTCACTTGATTTTTAGATTCCCTTGTTGATAGGTATGTATTTGTTATCACTTCGTTGTTCATAATTTTTATCTTTACCTTTTTCTTCTTCATCCTCTTCTTAAAGAATACTCTTAAGCATTTCATATAATCCTGGTTTGGTGGTGATGAACTCCTTTAGCTTTTTCTTGTCTGTGAAGCTCTTTATCTGACCTTCAATTCTGAATGATAGCTTTGCTGGGTAGAGCACTCTTGGTTGTAGGTTCTTGTTATTCATCACTTTGAATATTTCCTGCACCTCCCTTCTGGCCTGCATAGTTTCTGTTGAGAAATCAGCTGACAGTCATATGGGTACTCCCTTGTAGGTAACTAACTGTTTTTCTCTTGCTGCTTTCAAGATTCTCTTTGTCTTTTGCCCTTGACATTTTAATTATGATGTGTCTTGGTATAGTCCTCTTTGGATTCCTTTTGTTTGGGGTTTTGTTCGCTTCCTGGACTTGTAAGTCCATTTCTTTCACCAGATAGGGAAAGTTTTTAGTCATTATTTCTTCAAATAGGTTCTCATTATCTTGCTCTCTCTCTTCTTCTGGCACCCCCATAATTCTGATGGTGGTACGCTTGAGGTTGTCCCAGAAGCTCCTTACACTACTTCATATTTTTGGACTCTTCTTTTTGTTTTTCTGGTTGGGTGTTTTTTGCTTCCTCATATTTCAGATCTTTGGTTTGATTCTTGGGGTCCTCTAGTCTGCTGTTGGATTTCTGTATATTATTCTTTATTTCAGACAGTGTATGCTTAATTTCTGACAGGTCCTTTTCCATTTTTCGGCATTCTCATTAAGATCCTTGAAGGTCTCACTAAGTTTCTCAGAGGTCTCACTAAGTTTCTCAGCGGTTTATAGAAGATTCTTGAGTAACCTTATAAATGTGGTTTTGAACTCTATGTCCAGTCATTTGCTTTCCTCCATTTCTTTCATTTGTGACATGTTTCTTTGTCTCCGCATTTTGGTTGTTTCCTGTGTTGATGGCTTAGTGTGCTAGTTGTCCAGTAGCTCAGCCTCCCCAATCACCTGAGGTGGACACTTCTGGTGCACCCCTTTTTGGGCTGGGTACACAGTCTTGTTGTAGTTAAGTCTTGATTGTTATTGGTACACTGGGAGGAATTGACCTCCAGGCCAATTGACTGTGAGGATTAGCTGTGTCTATTAATGGAAGGACTGCTGTGCTGGAGACACCCCTATGGGGCAGGACTTGCTTCAGTAGGGCTTTGGTGCTCACCGAGTCTGCCTCTTGAGTGTGCCACTTATGTATGTGAGGAGTTGAGATCTGGTGTCGTCTTTCACTGACCTCTAGGTATACTGGTTCTGGATCTCCAAGGAGGTGCAAGTCAGCTAGTGTCTGAGGCCACCCAGCAGGAGCTACAGGGAGATTTGCAGATTTCTCCTCTTTGCTTGGAGTTTGGCGGTTTTGGAGTTGTCTAACCCAGTTGCAATTTGTTAGGTTAACCTGCCAGAGGGCAGACCATTCATATGCAAAGGCTGTTATGCACAGCTGGGTGGGTTTGTAAATTGGGCAGGGCGGGTCTCAGGGAGTCACTAGGCTAGGGTGTGGCAAACAGCATTGGCTGCCAGTCAGCGCTCTCTGCAGCATTCTGTTCAGTGTCCTGCGTCCCATGCCCCAGCACAGTAAACAATGATTCCTGTGTGCACCTCTGTGAGAGAGCCACCCTCCCTTTCAGATGGCAGACAGTCCAGTTTCTCCCTGTATGAGTCTGGGTCCCCAGAATCTCACTGGAAACTGGAGTTTAGAGCAATCGGAAACTTGTAACTCCCTCCCAATTGAAAAAAACCAACTTACAGCAGCCCAATTCGCTCATTGTCTCCGTACCTCTTCCTTTCTGAGCCTCTGCACTTCCTACCAGGTCTGGATCCACTTTTTTCTTTCCTTCTAGTTGTAGAACTTCCACTCCACCAGCTTTCCCGTTCTGGGGGATAGTAATTTTGTCTTTTAGTTGTTTTGGTGTGGTTGTGAGAGGCAGCACGTATAGGTGTATACCTTATGCCAACATCTTGGTATTTCTAGCTTGATTTCTATAGAGATAGCTATAGGATTGTTAACCTGTAATACATGTTTACTGTGAATGTGTAGAGAAAAATCTTAGAAACTGTCTTATCTTCCAAAAAATTCACTTACATATTCAGGTTGTTTGGTACTTGTTTGGATAAAATTCCCAAAACATGCCTAAATATTGACTTTATTATGACATGAATAGATAGCTTTCTTTGTTGTAAGATATAAAAATACTAGAGGTCCGGTGCATGAACTCATGCACTAGTGGGGTCCCTTGGCCTGGCCTGCAGGATGCAGGAGATTGTGCAGCCGGGGAGAGACCGCCCATCTCTCTATCTGAGTCCCAATCAGCCAGATCCCAGCAGCAAGTTCGCCTACTGGTCAGAGCATCTGCCCCCTGGTGGTCAGTGCACATCATAGCGAGCGATTGAGTGGTCTTAGAAAATCATTAGCATATTACACTTTGATTGGTTGAGTGACCGACTGGATGACCATAAATTAGTATATTAGGCTTTTATTATAGAGAATTATTGCTGATGCCTAAGATTATATTTTATGAAGTGACTGAATGATGTATTTGAGGTTTTGGAGATTTCAAATTAAGAGACTTAGAAATGATGAAAAAGGAGGCAGTGCTAGCTGCTTTTAGTTTTTGGACTAGTTTCATTTGTTACCTCCATTTTCTTGTAACTCATCTTGTCTACAACTACTTGTCAACTAAATTATTAACGTGTAAACTAAATTATTAGCATTAAACACTAAAAACTATTCACTCTAAGGTTAATGATTTCTTATACTCACCAAATGTATGGATTGACATTTTCATTCATTGCAGAGCATTAGATTCTGTTAATCTCAAAGATTTCATCTCTTTGCCTTCTCTGTACTGTATTTTCCCTTGCACCGTGCCCACTTTTCTTCCTCATTGGTTCAGTTTGTTACTATGCTAAGTGTCTGTATCCTAAAACTCAATTTTTTAACATTTGTGCTGTTATCTTCAATCTGTACACATACACGGTTCTTATCTATCATCTTGTCTTTAGCCACCTTAAATGACTGAAATCTACATTTCTTGTCCTTGATCCCTTTTTTTCTGCAATTACCGGTGTGTACCAACTGCACATCTTTAACTGGTTTCCTTATTGTCTCCTAAAACGTTTAGTGTGTCCAAGTCAAAGTTTTCATCTTCAAACTAACTTTATGGTCTTACTTAGTTCCACCTTTGATACTGATACTATTGTTCATCTAGCCCCAAGTTTAGTCATCTTTGACTCTTTCTCTCACTCCCCTAATTTTGAACAAAGTTCTATTCTGCTTAACACCATTTGGGAAATGCTGGCTTATAAAATTAAGGTGGTTTGAGTGGTTGTCTGTCTGTCGTTTGTCAAATTGGCCTAAGTGTAGATGGGTTTGGGAGTGAGTTTTTATGTCTTTAGTTGAATTTTTGTGGCTATTGTGGTTCAAAAGAAGGTGCCAGTGACAGTTGTTTAAGGCCTCTTAAAGGTGCAAGTGCCTGATCATAGTTGTGGTTCTCAGAGTTGTGGAACTTTTCAGGTATGATCATCTGGGAATGAGAAAACCCAAGTGTTTTTTCAATTCGGGCAGCTTTTACATTAACATGTTTGCCCCAGGATTAGGCAGTTCAGTGAAAACCGTCCAGAGGGGTAAGTAAAGGGTTCAGCAGAGTAGATACACACATATTGCTTAACTACCATATTAATTGTAACTCAGTCTCCCAACTTAGTTTCCCCTCTGAATCATCAATCTCAGCACTCCATGGAAAACCGTTTGTATTGATGTTCGTTATGCCTGACTATTTCTGTTCTGCATATCTGATACCTGGCATGCCTATCTTTCAGTCTGCCTTAGACATGTTTTCTTGGTTAATGATCAAGGAAGAACTTGCTAAGATCCTTTTTGTTTACATTTTATGGTTGCAAAATTAGAAACAATTCTTTAGATGGATGAGCTGGCACATGCAGTGTTTAGTGAAAGAAGAAAACAGGCCTCAGACATGCCACAACAAAAGTACAAAAACAAAAAATCGTATTATTGTTAATTGCTTCAAAAAGCAATTAACTTCTCTAGATTATCTGGTAAATGATTGCTGGAGAAGTCAGTGAAGAATAATTGAAGTCCTTGCTAGATCAAAGACAAAACTAAAACACCCCTGAGAAACACAACTGTTCAAACTTATGTTTTGTTCATTGGAGAATTATAAAGAAAGATATTAATAAGGTTTTTAATGTCCTCTTTTCTAGATCATTCTTTTCTAAACTGTTGCTATAGTCTCTGATTCTATCAGAAATTTGGTGATGGACATCACTTTTAGGGGGGAGAGTACAGTAAAAAAAGGGAAATTCCTCCTTGCTAATAGGGAAATCTTGTCACATTGGTCCACATATTTCTTATTACTCCAATGTATATATTATTGTTCAAGTAGTAGTTCTCAGCAATTGGGTTTATTTATTATAACCTAGATTATTAAATGTTGTAGGTATTGGCTTAGGGATAGCAATGGTTTGTTGTTAGTTGGATTTAGCATTTACTGGTGTTTTCCCATGTCTGTAGCAGAATTGTTTATAACTTCATGGTATGATGTTATGTGACTGACTGCACCATCTTTTTTTAGACTCAGTATTTGATAAGTAGTGCAAAATGCAAAGCATACAGAAGGGTATACAGTGAAAAGTCAAGTTTTCCTCTCCTCTTGGTTTTCTTCTCAGGATGCAAACACTGGTAGCCTTTTCTTTTGTGTCCGTCTAGAGCTATGCTTCATACATACAAACCAGTACATAATCATATATCTATACTAATAAAAGGGTAATATGCACATTGGTCATGACGCCCTCACAGTAACAACCAAACAGCAGGCTGCATGGGGTGACCTGGCCGGCAAGGGGTTTAGCAAGGGATGACCAAATGACTGACCAGCAGGCTGTGTGGGGCAACCAGGCTGGCAGGGGGGACAGTGAGGGGTGATCAGGCTGGCAGAGAGGGGCTATAGGGGGTGACCAGGCTGGCAGAGGGGGATAATGAGGATCAATGAGGTCAGCAAGGGGGACATTTGGGGGCAACCAGGCCAGTGGGGGGGGCACTAAGGGGCGACCAGGCCATGGGGGGGCAGTTAGGGGTAACCAGGCTAATGGTGGGGGGCAGTTGGGAGCAACCAGGTTGGTGGTGGGAGCAGTTAGGGGTGATCAGGTTGGCAGGCAGAGACAGGGGTGATCAGGCTGGCGGGGGAGGGGACAGTTAGGGGCAATTAGGCAGGCAAGCAGGTGAGCAGTTAGGAGCCAGCGGTCCCAGATTGTGAGAGGGATATCCAACTGCTGGTTTTAGATTGGGCCAAAACCAGCAGTTGGACATCCTCCAAGGGGTCCCGGATTAGAGAGGGTGCAGGATGGGCTGAGGGGACCCTCCTCCCCTGTGCATGAATTTTGTGCTCCAGGCCTCTAGTGTATGTTATATGTACACACACAAATATGAAAATATTTTGTACCTTCTGTTCAGTACCATGCTCTCTTTTTTTCTTAATGAAGATATCTTCTGTAGAGGGTCATAAAATTTTGTTTTGTTTTCCAGTTGCTGAATATTCTACTTTATGGATGTAGCAAAATTTATTTAACCAATTTTGTTTTGTTTTTGTGGATGCTTAGATTGTTTAGATCTTTTGTTCAGTCTGTTCACACATAGTCTACTGGGCCTGTTCCACTTTTATCTGATCAACCTCTATAAGTGAAAACTCTTAGAGAAGAAAATCAGAGTAGGGTAAGAATGTGGTAATGTCTACAGATCTCTTTTGTGGTGGAAATATGTGAAAAATGAAAATTCTAACTCTTCCACTTATCCTAAGAAACTTTTATTTTATTTAGCAATGCCTGAGAAGTATTACATTACCTTGTGTGGGAAGTGTTATCATAGTCCTAATTCTTTTCAATAAGACAGACTTGTTTTATTTTTTCACATGTTTTGGATTTGGTACTAAATTACACATACTTACTAGTATCAACTGGCTGATTGTAATCCAAAGGGAGACAAAAACAAAACTCATGCTAGCTGTAGTTGAGAGGAAATAATCAATCCTGGTTAGATATGCATTAAGAAAGTATTGTGGACCCAACTGTAAGCATTTGACCACTTTACGTGGTTATCTTCTGTGATTCAGGTTTGTATTTCCCTTACTAAAGCACTTGACCCTCTGTTAGACGAATCTTGACACTTCAACTTATGTTACAAATAGGATCATGGGAGTTTTGAAATGATTATAAATGTTGTATTGTTCATCTATGTTCTTAAGAAGTTTTGGACTAAAACAGAATGTTTGAAAGAGAATTTGAGTTTGTGTACTGTTTAGTTTTTATGAATCTGAGTTCATTTTCCTTTGTCATTAGGAGTGAGAGACAAAGCTGGGGAGACATTGATAGAAGTGAGAGGCTAGAAAAAGTTAAAAATAAACTTATAAATTTTAAGCAGTGGATAACTATGGCTTCAAAGCAGTTTGAAGGTAAAAATTCATGAATTTCTATATTGTGAACTTAGACATTATGTGATTTATTGTAATGAAAAAAATCTCAGTTATAAGCCATCCAGGAATCTGTTAGCTGTATTCATTCATACGTATAGCATGTGCACATAAACTCATGGCAGCGAGCCTCATGTTTTAATGTCTGTCAGTTACTTGGAGAGCTTGTTAGAAACTTGTTAAAAACATTGTCATCCCCAGATATTGTGCTACCATGCCCTCAGAGATCTGTCTTTTAAATAAACACATGAGAAGATTGTGATCTGTAGACCACTTTTTATCTATTACAGGAGAAAGAATTATGATTTCTAAAAGGATGAAAAATCATACCCCATTAGTTAAAAAGATTTAATTGCAAGAGCCCATGGAAAATCTTCAGGATTGTGAGTAATTTAAAACAATAGCACAATGCAGCACAATCGGTTTGGTTTTAAGTTTGTCTGTGAAAGCCAATAGTAGTAGTTGTTTGCTCAACATTAGTAATGGATAACTTGTGGTTGGGAAGAACACTGACAATCATATAAAAAATAAATATTTGAGAAATAAAATATTTTTATTGGAAATGAAAATTGCTTTGATTAAAGTGTTAAGATGTATAATTTATTTTGAAATGCCAAATATAATTAAGGTAGGGCATTAAATTTTTATTTTTATCAAATGGGGGGATGGGTTAAATTACTTTAATCTTTTAACATATTATTTTAAACAACTATTTTCAGTATGTATGGTCATGCATAGTGCATTGTGAATGGATGCAATTTTGGATATGGTTTTGAATATGTTTTTTGAAATCTTAAAAAGGCTCATAATGATTTATATATTAATTCTACTTTTGAGGTTCTTCAAAGGAAGTAATTTTAAACATAGAAATTTTCAAATATAAAAATAGATACATATTATATGATCTTTTACTGAAAACAGAAAATAGCTAAACATCTTGTTAATATAAGTAATGTTTAAGGAAACAGTGATCCATTCACATAAATATTATTTAACCATAAAAAATTTAAAAAATATATTTTTATTGATTTCAGAGAGGAAGGGAGGGGGAGAGATGGAATCATCAATGATGAGAGAGAATCATTGATTGGCTGCTTCTGCACGCTCCCTACTGGGGGTCAAGCCTGCAACCCAGACATGTGCCCTTGACCGGAATCGAACCTGGGACCCTTCAATCTGTGGGCTAATGTTCTATCCACTGAGCCAAACCAGCTAAGGCAAAATTTTCTTTAAAGTGTTCATAATATAGGAAAATGCTTATGCTAAAATATTATGTAGATAAAAGAAGGTTACAGAATTTTATGTCATTTTAAAGACTAGAAGGACATTTTTAAAAATATAATTTTGGTGTTTTTTATAACTGTGGGATTATTATTTTTTTCTCTCTTCTTAATATGTATTCCCCAAATTTTCTGTATAGTACATACAATTTTTTAATAATGAAAAAAAATGGCACACAGAAATCAGTATCTTGATCTTGAGATACTATAACCAGACACTATCAAGGGATTTAATGGCATCATTTTTGATAGGGAATTTGTTGATAAACAGAGACCAGGAGTGGCAATAGATAATCCAAATTAATAGACTGTTAAAGGGATTAATGCTAAACATATTTTCAGATTATAATTTTGTAAATGACCTGGAGAGAGATGTATCTTGTGCTCCTCCAATTTTGCAGAACTTTTAGGTGGAAATGCCAAAGGAATTGGTATTAAGAATATAAAAGTTTTGAGAAACTGTATATGAGTGAACAGAAAAGTGTTAAGGGATTTCTAGTTGGTTGGTATGTGTTAAAGATGGCTCATTTGGATAGTTAATTGTTCCTATGGATTGTATTTTGAACTACAGAGTTTAGCTAAAAATGTAAATGAATTCTTACAATGTTTAAATAAATTAGTTGGTCTAACTTTTGAGGTTTATATCAAAGAGAACAATCAGTGTTTTTCACAGCAAGGGTTTTTGGATTGCTGCAACACTGCTGCTCTAGATGGGTTTTGGGTCAGATTCAGTGTGACATTTTTTGTGTTCTTCTTTTCCCAAGGGGGTATATACCTTTCTGAGTAAGGAGCCCTATCATCGATACATAAAAACAAGTAGCATCACTTGAGACTTACCTAAAAATAAGATAGTATGCTTTGTAAATAGCATAGCAGTACATTTTAATTGTAAGTATGTGGTCACAGAAGGGCATCAATGAAAGGATTTTAGGAGAACTAAAATGTTACTAATTTTTTATAAAACTTCATTGTTGAAAATATTACATATTTCCCTTTTTTCCCCCCATTGCCCTCCCCTACCTCTTTTCCACATGCTATTTATTTATTTTTAAAATTAAATGAGATTGTTGTAGCTGATAAGTCTTCTCAGAAACACTTTTTACTAGTATTGTAGTGAGATGTGGTTTTCAAATGCTGGTCTTTGATGAGGTTTTCATCTGTTCTGTCTTGAAATAAATATCAGAACATTGTAGTGCATGTGGTTTTCATAGCTTATCGATTTTAAGATGTACATTTTCCCACATTGTAGCACTTCTGAAAATGAGGTGTTTTATAGTCAAAAGTATCATAAAATCTTTGTTGTGAAATAGTTGTCACTGCCCACACACCTACGAACTTAATTATTAATCCTGCTGTTATGACTAGACAACTGCAACCCACTGAAGTTTCAGCGAACATGCCATTTATGGGAGAGATTACCTGCTATGGGTTGTCTTCTAAAACCTTCTGTTAGTTATATCTTCCGGAGATAACTTTTGATAAGATCAAAAAAGGGATGGCATCGAGACTTGGACAATGTGAGTTAGTTGCTTAGGTAACGGACACAAAGGCAATAGAGGAAGACTTTTAGAAAACATGTTGCATCACTAATTCCTTAAATGGTACAGAGGTGTGATAATATGGAAAAATAAGGATTACTGATGACTCTGACTTAAAAAAATTAAACACAGGAGTGCTATATGAAAAATCATGTCTAAAAAGCTTAAAAGAGCTTTTCAAATTATCCTAATAAAAGGGTAATATGCTAATTAGACCAGAGGTCTTCCGGATGTGCTTCCAAACAAAGCTGTCGCTGCTGTCTGAGCCTAGGCTGTGAGGGCCGGGCCGAGGCTCAGGCAGCTGTGGCAGCAGCAGTGTGATGGGGGCATTGTCTTCCCCTGATCGGCCCAGTTGCCTCCCATGGGGAGCCGGCCTACGCCTCAGTAGGACATCCCTGAGGGCTTCCTGACTGTGAGAGGGGTAGTTTGGGCTGAGGGTTCCCCCTCTGCATGAATTTTTGTGCACAGGGCCTCTGACCGTTGTAAAAAAAGCCTAATATGCTAAGTGTCCAGTTGTCCAGTAGTTCGTTCAACCAATCAAAGCGTAATATGCTAATGATATGCTAAGGCCGCGCAACTGCTCAACTGCTAAGGCTGATGTGCACTGACCACCAGGGGACAGTCAACCCATTGAGCAGTTCTTATGATGTGCACTGACCACCAAGGGGCAGACAGTTGACTGGTAAGTTTGCTTGCTGTTGGAGTCTGGCCAATTGGTACTGAGAGAGACAGACCGGACATGCCCTGGAGCCCTCCTGCAGTCCCTCCTCAGTCCCAATCGGGCACTGGTGGGGTCCCTCAGCCTGGCCTGCATCCTCTTGCAATCCAGGACCCTTGCAGGTTGGCCACACCCCCTGGAGACCCAAGCTGAGGCCCTGGTATCTGGAATTTACTTATCTTCTACATTTGAAACTTTGTATCCTGGTGCGGAGCTAAGCCTTCTGGCTGTAGCCATTTCTGTTGGAATTTATTTATCTTCTATAATTGAAACTTTATAGTCTTGAGTAGAGGCCTGGACCAACCAGGTTGTGTCGAAAGCTTGGTTTCCTCCATTGCCAGGGCAACTGAAGCCTCCCCTCCTGCTCTCTCTGTGGTCATAGCCATCTTGGCTGGGTTAATTTGCATACTTGCTGCTGATTGGCTGGTGGGAATGACTTGTGGGTGCAGCAGAGGTGTCAATTTGCATATTACTCTTTTATTAGATAGGATAGTTTATTAAATAGCTAATCCTATATAATACAAGGTTAATATGCAAATCAAATGAACAGCTGAATGACCAGTTGCTATGACATGTACTGACCATCAGGGGGTAGACACCCAATGCAGGAGCTGCCCCAATGGTCAGTGTGCTGCCACAGGGCAAGTGCTGCTCAGCCAGAAGCTGGGCTCATGGCTGGTGAGCGCGGTGGCAATGACTGGAGCCTCTTCCTCCTTTGTGGCAGCGCTAAGGATGTCCGTGAGTAGTGGGCCTAAGCTATCAGTCGGACATCCCCTGAGGGCTCCTGGACTTTGAGAGGGCGCAGGCTGTGCTGAGGCCTCCCCGCACCTGCCTCCGAGTGTATGAGTTTTGTGCACCAGGCCTCTAGTTGAAAATAAAGCTGTAAGGTAATTTGAAACCCAGTTCAGATAAATTCTAGGAAGGCTAAGTGATAAGTCTATAATCGTTCTCAAGCTTTTCAACATGTATCCTCCTTTCCCTTCTTTTAAGAAACTTCATGTCAGAAAGTACAGGATTTCCTACAGGACAGTAGTTGTTACTATCTTTTGATTGAAAAAATATGCTTTAAAAAGATAAAAATATTTCTTTAACACTTAAATGAATATGTATTTCTTTACAGTTGACAGGTCTTATAAATATAAGGTATTTATTTTATTTCTAGATAAGTCTTGGTATGCATATATATTTCTGGAGTCCTTGGGGGTCTAAGAACTCCATCCCTTTAAAAATTTTTTTTCATTGATTTTTAGAGAGGAAGCGGGGAGAGAGAGAGAAAAGGAAAGAGAGAAAAACATTGATTCAAGAGTGAAACATCCTACCGAGACTGGTTTAGCTCAGTGGATAGAGCATCAGCCTGCGGACTGAAAGGTCCCAGGTTCTATTCTGGTCATGTATCTTGGTTGCGGGCTGATTGATGTCTCTCTCGTCAATGTTTCTAGCTCTCTATCCCTCTCCCTTCTTCTCTGTAAAGAAATCAATAAAATGTATTTAAAAAAAAAAAGAGTGAGACATCCTGCTGCCTCCTGCATGCACCTCCATCAGGGGTTTGAATCTACAACCTGGGCATGTGCCCTGAGCAGAAATCGAATCAGTGACCTTTCAATGCATGGGCACCATGCTCAACCAATTGGGCCACATCGGCCAGGGTCAAGACTGCTACTAGAATGTAGTCCATAGTCCAACAAATATTGCTGGTACTTGGGGAAAATGATAGAAATGCAGAATCTGAGGCCCTGCTTCAGATCTACAGAATCATAATTAGTATTTTAACAAGATCTTCTGGTGATTGAATTGCACATTGTTTGCGAAGAGTTAAATCAAATACATGAGTTTTGTTTAGATTGAGACCATTGATTGAATTATTTTATTTTTGGTGTGGAAGGGAAGAGGGAAAAGAGGAGTTGGCCAGAGTTAGAACAGTGTAAAAAACCAATATCTTAGAACAGTTCTGATTATTAGCTGCATAGGAATTCCTGAGAAGGAGGTGTGTATTTGTGTGTATGTGTGTTTAATATCTGTGGTCTTGTCACTAGGAAAATAAACTTGTTAGTAAAATATATTTGATTCAAACAGAAATGTTACTGAATTGCTAACAGCACATTGTTTATTATCTATTTCTTAAGGAAATACCTTAACATTGACCTTTTGGGAATTTACTTTTATTATTTTATCCAAATTAGTAGATGCCCATTTGTCCTTCACATAACCATGGAATAGTTTTGCTAGGATTGAACAGTGCTTAATTTTTCTATTCATCACTGTGTCTTCAAATCCAGTGGTATTTGAAAGATAAAACACATATTCTACACCATCTTCATGTATTTGAGGAAATCATATTACCAAATAATACTCTTTGGAAGGACTGAAATTCATTTTTTTACTTGATCAACAATTAAGCAATCATCCTATATAGTAAAAGACTAATATGCAAGCTGTCCCCTTGACCAGGAGTTCGACTGGGAGTTTGACCAGGGAATGGGGGCCAGCCTGCCAACTACCCATAGCCCCTCCCCCCAGCAGGCCCTGCCCCTGATTGCCC
>PVJN01015625.1:0-44012 GCA_004026805.1 Lasiurus borealis | reverse complement strand
AAAAAAAAAAAAAAAAAAAAAAAAAAAAAAAAAAAAAAAAAAAAAAAAAAAAAAAAAAAAAAAAAAAAAAAAAAAAAAAAAAAAAAAAAAAAAAAAAAAGAAAAAGAAAAAAAAAAAGAAACAATAGTAATAAATTACCTAACCCTACAACTCAAAGAGTTAGAAAGAGAGCAATAAGAAAAGCCCAGTGTAAGCAGAAGGAAGGAAATAGTAAAGATCAGAACGGAGATAAACAACATAGACCAAAGAAACAATGCAAAAGATCAACAAAACCAAGAGCTGGTTCTTTGAAAGGATAAACAAGATTGATGAACCTCTAGCTAGGCTCACCAAGAAGCATAGAGAGAGTATCCAAATAAACAAAATCAGAAATGAAAGAAGAGAAAAAACAACAGACCCCAACAAAATACAAAGGATTGTTAAAAAAAAAATACTATGAACAACTTTATTCCCACAAACTGGACAACCTGGAGGAAATGGACATATTCCTAGAAAAATATAACCTTCCAAAACTCAATCAGGAAGAATCTAAACATCTCACTAGGCCAATAACTATGGAAGAAATTGAAGAAGTCATCAAAAAGCTTCTAGCAAACAAAAGCCTGGGGCCAGATGGCTTCACAGGGGAGTTTTACCAAACATTCAAGGAAAAATTAAAACCTTTAATTTAGGTTTTCCAAAAAATTCAAGAATGAACATTTCCAAGCTCCTTCTATGAAGTTAGCATCATCCTAATACCAAAACCAGATAAAGACAACACAATGAAAGAGAATTACAGGCTAATATATATCATGAACATTGATGTGAAAATCCTTAACAAAATCCTAGCAAATTGGATCCAGAAATATATCAGAAAGATTATACACCATGACCAAATAGGATTTATCCCAGGAATGCAAAGATGGTATAATACTCACAAACCATTTCCCCTAAGTACAAGAACAAGACAGGGATGCCCACTCTCACCACTCCTGTTCAACATAGTACTGGAAGTATTAGCCATTGCAATTAGATAAGTAGAAGAAATAAAAGGCATCCCAATTGAAAAAGAAGATGTAAAGCTGTTGTTATTTGCAGATGACATGATGTTGTACATATAAAATTCAAAAGACTCTATCAAAAAACTAATAGAATTAATAAATGAATTCAGCAATATAGCAGGATACAAAATCAATGCCAAGAAACCTATGGCGTTTCTATACACCAATAGTGACCTTACAGAAAAAGAGACTAAAAAAGCAATTAAATTTACCATAGCATCAAAAAAATTAAGATATCTAGGGAATAATCTTAACTAAAAGACTTATATGCAGAAAACTACAGGACACTGAAAAAAAGAGATAAAGAAAGACATAAACAGATTGAAGAGCATACCATCTTCATGGATTGGGAGAATCAACATCATTAAAATGCCCATACAACCCAAAGCAATCTATAGATTCAATGCACTCCCCATTAAAATATCAATGGCATATTTCACAGACCTAAAAAGAACTCTCCAAATATTCATCTGGAACAAAAAAGACCCCAAATAGCTACAGTAATCTTGAGAAAGAAGACTAAAGTAAGTGGAATCTCAATACCAGATTTCAAGCTGTATTACAAAGCTACTGTTCTCAAAATAGCCTGGTAATGGCATAAGAACAGACATATAGACCAATGGAATAGAATAGAGAATCCAGATATGGACCCAAACCATTATGTTCAATTAATAATTGACAAAGGAGGCATGAACATATAATGGAGTCAAGACAGTCTCTTCAATAAATGGTGTTGAGAAAATTGGATGGATACATGCAAAAAAATGAAACTAGACCACCAATTTACACCATACACAAAAATAAACTCAAAATGGATACAGGACTTAAACAAAAGATGAGAAACCATAAAAATACTTGAGGAATCCACAGGCAGCAAAATCTCAGACATATGCCGAAGGAACTTCATCACTAATACTGCACCTAGGGCAATGGAAGCTAAAGAGAAAATAAACAAATGGGATTACATCAAAAGAAAAAGATATTTCACAGCAAAAGAGACTATCAACAAAACAAAAAGAAAGCCCATTATATGCAAGAACATGTTTGTCAATGTTATCACTGATAAAGGTTTAATCTCCAACATCTACTGGTAACATATACAACTGAATAGAAGGAAGATAAATGATCCAATAAAAAAATGGGCAACAGACCTAAATAGAATTTTTTCAAAAGAAGACAGAAGAAACGCCAAGAGACATATGAAAACATGCTCAAAGTCACTAATTATCTGAGAGATGTAAATCAAAATGACAATGAGATATTATCTCACACCTGTCAGAATGGCTATCATCAACAAATCAACAAATGACAAATGTTGGCAAGGATGCAGAGAAAAAGGAACCTCATGCACTGCTGGTGGGAATAAAGACTGGTGCAGCCACTGTGGAGAACAGTATTGAATTCCCTCAAAAAACTAAAAATGGAACTCCCATTTGATCTAGTAATCCCACTCAAAGGAATATATCCTATGAAACTAGAAATACCAATCAGAAAGGATATATGCACCTCTTTGTTCATTGCAGCACAATTTACAAAGCTAAGATTTGGAAACAGCCCAGATGCCCATCAGGAGATGAGAGGATTAGAAAACTATGGTACAGGTACACAATGAAACACTATGCTGCCAGAAAAAAGAAGGAATTCTTATTATTTGCAGCAACCTGGATGGAACTGGAGAGCATTATGTTAAGTGAAATAAGCCAGTCAATAATAAAAAAAAAAATACCACATGACCTCACTCATTTATGTATAATAAAGAACACTATAAACTGATGAACAAAAAGATAGATACAGAGGCAGTAAAGCATTAAACAGAATGTCAAACTACAGTGGGAAGGTTAGGGAGAGGTGGTATAGATAAGAAATCAATGGAAGGACTTGTATACAAGAGAGCAACATGCATATCAGCAAAACCAATGGACACAAGACACTGGGGGGTTAGAGCATGCATGGGAATGGGGGGGAGGGCAATGGGAAGAAATGTATACTTGTAATACATTAATAAAAAATAAAAATTAAAAAAGAAGAAAAAAAAGATATATAGATAATCCCAAACTTTAGAATCTGATTTGTTTTTCTCTTAATTCATAGCTTGGACACAGAAGCTTTAAAGGAAGAAAGAAATGTTTCATTGAAGTGGTTAAATGGCTAGAAATAATATCTACACTAACAAAAGATAATATGCTAATTAGAACAAGTTGACCAGTTGTTTGACTTCCTTCTAGATAAAGCCATGGTTGCTAGGGGTGAGGCAGAGGCAGTAAGGGGTAATCAGGTCAGCAGAGGAGCAAGCAGTTAGGTGTGAGACCATACTGGCATGGGGGAGTAAGCAGTTAGGGGCACAATCAGGCCAGCATGAGGGACCAAGCAGTTAAGAAGTGAGATCAGGGAGGCAGGGGAGGGGAGTTGGAGGCAATCAGACCAGCAGGGGAGGGCAGTGGGGGGCCATCAGGCCAGCAGGGAAGGGTAGTTGGGTGCCAGCTGGCTGGCAGGGAAGCGATTAGGTGGCAATCAGGCAGAGGTGGTTAGGGGAGGTCAGGCAGGCAGGCAGGTCAGCTGTTAGGGGCCAGTGATCCCAGATTGTGAGAGGATGTCCGGGTGCCAACAATCAGACATCCCCTAAGGGGTCCCAAATTGGAGACGGTATAGGCTGGTCTGAGAGATACCCCTCCCCCAGGCACAACTTTTGTGCACCGGGCCTCTATTGTATATATAAACAAATACAGCAATAGGATACTCAAGGGTAATAATCTTACAAAATCTGGAAGAGCCCCTCCAACTCAGTGGTTCTCAACCTGTGGGTCGTGACCTGTTTTCTGATGGTCTTAGGTCTACAGCAGTGACCCACAGGTTGAGAACCACTAGCAGGGTCGCCTAAGACCATCAGAAAACACAGATATTTACATTACGATTCACCACAACACGAGGAACTGTATTAAATGGTCGCAGCATTAGAAAGGTTGAGAACCACTGCTCCAACTGAAGATAGCTTCCAGCTCTTTGTTTCTAGAGATGGGTTGCAGCTGTGTAAACTGGACCCCTCAGGTTCTGATTATATAGTGATCAAATGAATTGTGTGGGAAAACTAGTTTCAAAGATCCCTAATCCTGGCAGAGATAGGAAAACTGACACTGCTTGTGCATAACAAGGTGAACCATTCACCTTTTCTCTGGGCATGATTGGATCAAATATTTACCCATTGGAGTGGATTAAAGATTTGTTCTGGGAGGCATCTTTTATATTAGTAAGCATGGCCCTTTTCCCCAAAGCTGGCCTTTTTCTGATGTCCGTGGTTCTTAGTCTTGCCCATGACAGGACCAAAGTTTATTTTATTTTATTTTTAAAAAATATATTTTATTGATTTTTTTACTAAGAGGAAGAAAGAGGGACAGAGAGTTAGAAACATTGATCAGCTGCCTCCTGTATACCCTCTACTGGGGATGTGCCTGCAACCAAGGTCCATGCTCTTGACCATAATCAAACCTGGGACCTTTCAGTCTGGAGGCTGATGCTCTAGCCACTGAGCCAAACCGATTTTGGCAGGACCAAAGTTTTATTGTTCACATGTATGATCTGGATTCAGAAGAGGTTTTCTGATCTATGGGCCAACTCCAAGAACGGCCTTGGAAGAACCCCCCAGAGTAAATGTGGTCTCCCAGCAGAATGCTGTTTCCATGCACTGTCTATTTACCCACATAATTTGGTTTCAGGAAAGGATGCCATGCCAATAAGTAGGTTATTCATAGATTTCACAAAACCAGGCAAACATTTGTAGAGAAGGTTTTGTGACAGCTGTTAGTATCCCGTACCCTTGACCACAACCTCCCAACTACTAACCCTCAGAACTATCCTTGCTGTATTTCCTGGGCTTCTCCTTATTTTCATCCTCAACTGTTCACAAGAGACTAACCAGGAGCCCCCAGTATTCTGTTCCTTGTAGCAGAGCAGCAAAACTGATTATTTCCACTGATAATCACCACTCCTTTAATGGTGAATTGATCTCATTGTCTCTTCATTTGATAGAACACCCTGAGAGAAGAATAATTGTGTTTTGCATCTGTATATTCTGTTTCTAAAATAGTGACAGACACCTAGGCCCAAAGTTCTTTTTATTATCCCTCACTGTCTAAAAATGCATTCTCAAATACCACTTTGGAGACCCCAATTATGCAAACTCTCGTGCCTTCTTTCAGAGCTCACCAGTACAAATGGGTTTTGTAGTGGTTACCAAACAAGGCAAATAGAGTAGAAAGGTTTATAAGAGTCCCAGGAGAGCTCTGCTTCTAGCTTACTGGAATATCCTAAAAACCCATAGATATGCCTTCACTTTGGAGGTATGATCCTTGTTCCAAGCACTCTCTTCTAGGAGAGATTAACTCTTTAAACAGCTGTCAGTGGGTTACACATGCTTGAGCATGTGCTTAGAGCCTATCTTATTGACAGTTTTGGTAATCAGAAGGACCTGAGGACTTAAGGAGGAAGAAAAGTGGATGAGACAGGTTAATAAAACTAAGAAAATTCTCTGGCAAGTGAAAAGAGGAAACAGAAGACAAAATATTTAAACAAAGGGCCAAGCAATCAAGAGCCAGCTAATAAATCATAAGACCCTATTCTATCTAATAAAAGGATAACATGCAAATTGACTGTCAATCCAACACACAAGATGGTTGACACCATATGGTCAAAGATGGATGCCCCTATCTGGACACAAGATGACTGCAACAAGATGGCTGGCAGTGGATGGCCGCTGTGGGGGAGGGGAGGACCAGACCTACAAGGGAGGGCAATTAGGAGTGATCTGGCCAGCAGGGCATTTGGGGGTGAACAGGCCGGCAGGGGAGGGCAGTTAGGGCAATTGGGTTGGCATGGGAACAGTTAGGTGTCACTCAGGCTGGCAGAGGATTGGTTAGATGGTGATCAGGCTGGCAGGCAGGCAGATAGGAAGGCAGGTGAGCATTTGGGAGCCAGCAGTCCTGTATTATGAGAATAATCTCTGACTGATAGTTTAGGCCTGAGTTTAATGAGATTAGGTCTAAACGGGCAGTCAAACATTCCTTGAGGGATCCCAGTTTGGAGAAGGTGCAGACTAGGCTGAGGGGACACCCTCTCCCTCCCACCTCCCATGCATAAATTTCATGCTCTGGGCCTCTAGTGTTCCATAATCAAGGACACTTAGGAGCAAGTGGTTTACAGCTCTACTCCCCAACCAGAGAGTGAGTAGCTTAGATCGTCCTAGTAAGGTAGCTAAATAACAGAGAAACTATGGTGCCATTAGTGCCAACTAAATCCAAGAACCAATGAAGTCAGGGGACTAAATAACAACAACAACAAAAAATTAATTAGAGACAGACAAATCTAACATAGAGATAAAGATGATCAGAGAATGATCCCAAACCCCACTATATGCTCATCCTATCTAATTAAAGAGTAATATGCAAATTGATTGTACCTATGCTACATCCACAAGCCATTCCCATCAGCCAATCAGGAGCAAGCATGAAAATTAACCTAACCACAATGGCTACGGCCACAGAGAGAGCAGGAGGGAGGCTTGGGTTGCTCCAGTGATGAAAGAAGCCAAGCTTTCCACACACCCTGGCCAGCCTAGGCCTCTGCTAAGGTCATAAAGTTTGAATTATAGAAGATAAATAAATTCTAACAGAAATGGCTGCTGCCACAGAGCGAGCAGAAGGATTAGCTCCACTCTAGGCTACAAAGTTTCAATTGTAGAAGATAAATAAATTCCAGATACTAGGGCCTCTGTTTGGGTCACTGGAGGGCGTGGCTGGCCTGCAAACCAGCACAGGCCCCTGGCCCAGGCCACCCCATACTCCAAGGGACCCCCCCTACCCTGATCTGAGACACCCCTCAGGGCAAACCAGCTTTTCCCCACCCATGCACCAGGCCTCTATCCTATCTAATAAAAGAGTAATATACAGATTGACCATCACTCCAACACATAAGATAATGATGTCCAGCCCTCCTGTGGATATAAGATGGCCACCACAGATGGCCTAAGGGGAGGGCAATTGGGATGGACCAGGCCTGCAAGGAAGGGCAGTTGGGGGTGATCAAATCTGCAGGGGAAGGCAGTTAGGGGTGACCATGCCAGCAGAGGAGGGCAGTTAGGGGCAAACAGGCTGGCAGCAGAGCAGTTAGGCATCAATCAGGCTGGCAGGGGAGTGGTTATGGGGTGATCAGGCTGGCAGGCAGAATCGGTTAAGGGCAATCAGGAAGGCAGGCAGGCAAGCAGTTGGGAGCCAGCAGTCCTGGATTGTGAGAGGGATGTCCTAACTGGGCAGTCTGACATCCCTCGAGGGGTCCCAGATTGGAGAGGGTGCAGGCTGAACTGAAGGACATACCCCTATGCACAAATTTCGTGTATTGGGCCTCCAGTTAGATACATAAGCATGTTAAAGTACACATCTAAAAATCTGATGAGTAATCTGATTGAGACCTCCTGAAAATTCCCGTCTACAGAAAAGACATAAAATCCTCAAGCCAAAGGACCGAGTGCATGTTCTCCCCTGAACATGTAATAATACTTTCTCCTTCGCTATGAGGGCCCTCTTTTTGCCTAACTTTTCAATGAGCCCAAAGCAATCCCCACTTGGCTCACTTCTGTCACTCAGACTTTTACTTCTCAGTGATCTAGCAGCCCAGCCCAGGTTCACTTCTGTTACTATAACTTCTTTTCCTGAGTCTAGGCAGCCCAGTCTAGGCTTACTTCTGTTACTGTCATCTTGTTTCTTTTATCCTAAGTCCTTCCTTTGTAGGTAACTAGCTGTTTTTCTCTTGCTGCTTTTAATATTCTCTCTTTGTCTTTTGCTCTTGGCATTTTAATTATTATGTGTTTTGGTGTGGTCCTCTTTTGATTTCTTTTGCTTGGGGTTCTGTGCACTTCTTTGGACTTGTAAATCTATTTCTTTCACCAGTGGGGGAAATTTTCAGTCATTATTTCTTCAAATAGGTTTTTAGTATCTTGCTCTCTCTTCTTCTGGCACCCCTGAGTTTCTGTGTTCTCTGGGGACTCTATGAGTTCAAGTCCCCAGGGTGTCACCTGAAATGGGTTCAGTGCAGTTGTAACTGAAGTTCAGCACAGTTGGGAGGTTCTGTCTTCCTCCCACTAGAGAAAGCCAGTGGCATAATCAGAAGTCAGTCCTCTCTGAGTGCACTTGCATGCGCACTACCAGACCTCTGCCTTGCGACTCCCCTGAGTTTCCGTGCACTTCTCCCTTTTCCTGACCATCCAGACTCCCCCTGTATAAGTCTCACCCGAAACTGGAGCTCAGTGCAGTTGGGAGTTTCCATCTCCCTCCCACTAGAGGAAGCCAGGCAGGCACTCTGCCACCTGTCCTCTCCACATGCATGTTTCCATACCTCAGCTTCTTGCAGCTCCTCTGAGTCTCTGTGAGCCCCTCTCTTTCCTTCTAATTGTAGAACTTCCACTCAGCCAACTTTCCTGTGCTTCTGGATGATGTCTGTTCTGTCTTTTAGCTGTAGTTTTGAAATTGTTGTGGAGGCAGCAGTTTAGGTGTTCACCTATGCTGCCATCTTGGTTTCTCTCCTTTCTCCCTTTTCTATTTCTTCTTTTTGCAGCATTCCCTTTCACTTTTCTTGCATTGCTGGCTTGATAGTGATAAACTCCATTAGCCTTTTTTTTTTTTTTTTGTCTTCCAAGTTTCTGATTTCCCCTTTAATTTTGATTGATAGTTTTTCTGGATAAAGTATTCTTGGATTCAGTACTTTGCTTTGCATCACTTTTTATACTTCAATCTATTCCCTTCTGGTTTGATGTGTTTCTGTTGTGAAATCATTCGATAATCTGATGGGGGATCATTTGTAGATAACTCTGTCTCTCTCTTGCAGCCTTTAAGTTTCTCTACTTGTCAGTAAGCTTTGCCATTATAAATATGATGTGTCTTGGTGTGGGTCTTTTGGGGTTCATGTTTCTTGGGACTCTCTGTACTTGAGTGAATTTTTCTTCACCATATTAGAGAAGTTTTCTATCATTATTTCTTCAAGTAGATTCTCTTATCCTGGTTGCTCTTCTTGTCCTTCTGAAATCCCTATTATACATTTGTTACTTTGTTCCATGTTGTCCCAAAGCTCTCTTAGGCTCTCCTCCTGCTGTTTAATTTTTTTCTCCAGTTTCTATTCAGATTGGGCTTGTTTCTCTACCTTATCTTCTAATTCACTAACTTAGTCTTCTGCTTCTTCTAGTCTGCTGAAACCTTTCATTGCATTTTTTATTGTAGCTATATCACTTTTGATTTCTTCCTGATTTTTGTATAGGTTGTTGATTTTCTCATCCATCTGGTTTGTGAACTGTATGACCATTGCTCTGAATTCTTTTTCTGACATATTACATGCCTTCCTTTCACATGTTTTCTTTCTTAGTGATACCTCTTCCACTCCTCCCCACTTTGGGGATTTTTTCATTGTCTCCCTATTCTAGCTATCACCAGAAAGTCCAAGCACCAATTTGTGGTGGCCTGGGCCATGGGCGGTGGAAGTGACATGCCATCCAAGTGTCAGTGAAGATATTGACACATGTGAATGCCATGGTCAATGAGACCCAAGTACACAGAGAACCAGGGTCCCTGCGTGCATGCTAAGAATCAGGGTGCCTGTGAGCACTTAGAATCAGAGTCATTGGTGCTCTATATGACTTTGTGTGGACACCTCGAATGAGGGTTCCTGCATGTATGCACAGAAAAACAGAGTCCTTGTGTGCATGCATCAGGAATCAGAATCTTCCAGCGCATGCTGGGAATCAGAGTCCCTGTGTGTGCATGCTGAGAATTGAGAATCTGAGTCCCTGGTGCTCGGTTTGGCCTCACATGTGCTCCAAGCCTTAGGGTTCTTATGCATACACAACAAAAAACAGAGTCCCTCTGTGTACATGCAGAGAATTAAAGTAACTGGCACTAGCTGCAACCTTGCACAAGTACTGATAATTAGCCCACACATGCCAATATTCAGAGTCCCCATGCTCACATGCGATGAGAAACAGTCTCTTGCATGCGAGCGCTGAGAATCAAAGTCAGTGGTGCTTAGTGCAGCCTCATGCAGTACCAAGAATCAGTCCACATGTGCTGATAGTGAGAGTCTCAGTGCAAGTGCACAACAAGAAACAGAATCTCCGCTTGTGCTTCCCAAGAATGAAAATCACTAGTGCTCAGTGCAGCCTTCAGAGAGCCTGCTGATCATCAGAGTCCTTGGCCTACTTTTTTGGGGGGGTGGGGAAGGGCAGGGTTGCACAGCCACTACCGGTGTCGGCATGAGGCCTGCTCATGCAACACTGGTCACATGGGCCCTATGCTGTTGAGTCTGGCTGGTGGGAAGAGGAATGTGCACTGTGACTCACAGAAATATGTGGCCAGGATGTCTGGGGTCTCAGTATCTCTGGGTCTGCAACTATGGTAACTGGTCTTTGTCCATGGCGGTTGTAAAGTACCACTTTGCATCTGAGACCAGTCTGGGTGGGAGTGGGAGGGGGGGGAGCCTAGAATCCTAGTCATAGTAGTTCTGCCTTTCAAGATGGTGTGGTTTCTGTGTCTGTGCCTGTCAGCCAGCAGTGTTTAAAGCAGCAGCAGTAGGGTCTCTCAGTCTAAGACTGTCTGATCTGCCAGCCCTGAATATCCTGCAGGATCTAGCTGTTCCTACCTCACACACACACTCACCACACACAACCACACACTCCCCTTTCACTCTCTCACGCTCTCTCTCTGCCTGCCTTCTTGATGGCCATCATCTTCATCCTCAGCCATTCTTTTCAAAATGTCTGAACATCATAGCTTAGTCCAGACAGTTTCTACTGATATTGCTTTCACACCATTTTAAAGTAAAAAAATCATAAGCATGAAAAATTATAAATAAAATTGTGAATCATTATTGTTATGCCATGTCACCAAACTAAAACTTAATAAATAACCATATTTTAGTTTCACTCTCTTTCAGAGGTGGAATTTTAAACCAATCAATTTGGAATTTCCTGATTAGCACTGGTGAGGTAATCTGGCTGATAAGACCCCCTGCCATCCCCTGAATGAAGGTGTCCTTGATTTAAATAGTCTAGTCTTTTAACTTGGTAATTACTTCTTTCTGCCTATAAAAACCTTCAAATTTGTATAACTCACCAAAGCACCTTTCTAGTGCTAGATGGCATGCTGCCCAATTCCTGAATTGCTTAAAAAAGCCAATTAGATCTTCAAATTTACTTGGTTGAATTTTGTTTTTTAGATCCTACCCCGAGGGCCTTGTCATTTCTTTGTATGGAGAAGACTGTCTTTGATGTAAGGCACAAAGAGCTCCAGGCTCTTCTCAGAGTGAACTCTAGTGTTCTAGATGAGGAGATAAACAGGTATGCATAAGGCTGTCCTGTCTTCCCCTACCACCACTGCCAATCAGTTAGAACACTGCCTCTCCCACATCCATTCTTTTCTTCACTGCCCGAGACTTCTTAGCTCCAAGGAAAGGGAAATGACACTGACTCTGCTCTTTAGATTCACATACTAATCCCTATGGACCTGTAAACATGAGTATGGAATCTGAATAGGGAAAATTAGAGTTAGAAGGGTTGGTATTGAACATGGCTGAGGAAAAGGATCAGAAACACTGAACTTCTAGGTAGCAGAGTTGAGAATGCAGTGATCCAACCATTTTAACTTAGCATTACGAGTAATCTCACTAATTCAAACTCCCTTTCTTCCCAATATTTTTAAGCATAATACATTAAAGCAGCTTGAATCCTGGTCTTCTCATCCTGTCTAGGCCATTTGAACTAGGGAGAGGGTTTCATGAATGAGAACCTAGCTACCCTTTTTTCTGTGCTTGATAGAGCACTAGAGTTCCCCAAATCCCATTAGATTCTCACAGGTCAGTAAGGGACCTGCTGATAGGCTCATTTGAAGACACCAATTCTGAGATATTGAGAATCAGATTAGAGTTTCTGTAGGGCTAGGTTAACTTTTCATGCTAAGTGAAGACAGAGAGTTGGTTTAAAGAGGAGACTGTTTCAAGCATCTCTAAGCCATAATTTTGACCAGACTAGCTCCTCTGAGGGCAGTTTCAATTCATTGGTACTTGGTTGCTTATAACACTATTTCAAAACTTTATGATGGTATTTTTAATGGCAAATCAATATCATTCTGCATGATGATAATTAGAAAAATGGCCTTTGAGAAGGCAAGTGGGCAGACAGAAGTGCTATCATGTTTTAGGCAGGCATTGGGGAAGTGTTATGAGGAGGTCAAGATAAGATAAGCCCCACTTGCAGAGTCAGTTTTAATTGTAGCCTGGGATTTCAGGGAGCCAAAGCCTTCCTGCTTAAAAAATATTTCCCACGTCTACTCATCTCCTACATTTCTCTTAAGACTTTTCTACTTCACAAACATAAAATGTAAAATCAATTCTCTTTTAGACGTACTCTCTTATGAGAAATTATCTGGCCTGCAAAACAGAGCTAGCTGGAATGCTCCTTGTTTTGGGTGAAAGGTATTTGGAATTCTCAAAATAAACTTCAGCTATTTTCTACAATTTTGTGCTTGTCTCACTCAGGCTCTAGCATATTTTCAGTTCTTGTAAATTTTATTATCTAATGATATTTATCATCTTCTAGTTTGGAACCAAATAGTAAAATTGAGCCTATATCTACATTGGCAAGGAAAGGAATTTTAAGGTGGAACTCAGCTCTGGGCAGTTATGTTTTTCTCTCTCTTCTATGTAGACCCACAGGTGATCCTGGTGACTGAGATGGCCTCCTCTCTAAAAGTCCTAGGTCAGAAACCCAGATGGTGGCATAGGTGAACACTCAACTGCTGCCTGGCACAACAATTTCAAAACTACAGCTAAAAGACAGAATGGACATCACCCAAAACCACAGGAAAGCTGGCTGAGTGGAAATTCTACAATTGGAAGGAAAGAGAGGGGCTCACAGAGACACAGAGGAGCTGCAAAAAGCTGAGGTACAGAGACACGCACGTGGAGAAGATGGGCGGCAGAGTGCCTGGCTGACTTCCTTTAGTGGGAGGGAGACAGAAACTCCCAATTGCACTGAACCCCAGTCCCAAGTGAGACTCATATGGGGGGAGTCTGCACTGTTGGGAAAAGGGAGGAGTGCATGGAAACTCAGGGGAGCCATGAAAGGCAAAGGTCTGGAGGCATGCACATGAGTGCACGCAGAGAGGACTGACTGCTGATTTGTGCCACTGGCTTTCTCTAGCAGTAGGAAGATGGAATCTCCTAACTTCGCTGAACTCCAGTTCTGACTACACTGACACCAGTTTCAGGAGAGACACTAAGGACCCAGACTCATATGGGTCCCCGGAGCGCACAGAAACTCAGGGGAGCCGTGAAAGGCAGAAGTCTGGAGGCATGCCCGAGAGTGTGCACAGAGAGGGCTGCAGTGATTACTGATGGACACTGAGACCCAGGGACCGCATAGGGCAGGGCTGATGGGAAGCCAAGGCTGTCTGCTCACCCCTGATATTCCATCCCATCCAAACTGAGCACAGAGGCTTTTGCAATTTTTCAAGTCTTATCTCATAAAACTGTCTTCAGCACAGAAGTTCTCCCAACGTAGACACAGCTGATCCCCACAGAAAATTGGTCTGGAGGTCAATTTCCCCCAGTGATATCAACAACAATCAAGACTTAACTACAACAAGAATGTACACACAGTCCACAAATAGGTGCACCAAGAGTCTCCACCTCAGGTAACTGGGCAGGTGGAGCTACAGGACCATATAGGACATGTAGCACAGAAAGCTACTATACAAACTCAGGGAAGCAGCAAAAATGCGAAGACAAAGAAACATCATAAACGAAAGAAATGGAGGAAAGCAAATGACTGGATATAGAGTTCAAAACCATGGTTATAAGGTTTTTCAAGAATTTCCTAGAAAAGATAGATAAATTTAGCAAGACCCTTGAGGATATAAAAAAGGACCAACCAGAAATTAAACACATACTGACTGAAATAGAAAATATACAGAGACCTAATAGCAGACTAGAGGAACACAAGAATCAAGTCAAACATTTGAAATACAAAGAAGCAGAAAATGCTCAACTGGAAAAGCAAAAAGCAAAAAGAATCCAAAAATTTGAAGATAGTGTAGGAAGCCTCTGGGACAACTTCAAGCATACCAACATCAGAATTATGAGGGTTCCAGAAGAGAGAGAGCAAGATATTGAAAACCTACTTAAAGATATAATGAGTGAAACTTCCCCCACCTGGTGAAAGAAATAGACTTACAAGTACAGGAAGCACACAGAACCCCAAACAAAAGGAATCCAAAGAGGACCACACTAAGACACATCATAATTAAAATACCAAGAGCAAAAAACAAAGAATATTAAAAGCAAGAGAAAAACAGTTAATTACGTACAAGGGAGCACCCATATGATTATCAGCTGATTTCTCTACAGAAACTATGCAGGTCAGACAGGAGTGGCAAGAAATATTCAAAGTGATGAATAGCAAGAACCTACAAGCAAAATGACTCTACCCAGCAAAGCTATCATTCAGAAATGAAGGTTAGATAAAGAGCTTCACAGATGAGAAAAAGCTAAAAGAGTTCATCACCACCAAACCAGTATTATATGAAATGCTGAAAGGTACTCTTTTAGAAAAGGAAGAAAAGAAAAAAGTTAAGATACAAATTATGAACCACAAATACATATCTATCAACAAGTGAATCTAAAAATCAAATGAATTAAAAATCTGATGAACAGAATAAATGGGTGAATATAATAGAATCAGGGGCATAGAAAGGAAATGGACTGCCAATTCTCAGGGGGAAAGGAGTCAGGAGGGTGAAGGAAGAGACTGGACAAAAATAGTACACTTATGGATGAGGACAATTGGGGGGAGGTAAGGGCAGAAGGTGGGGTGGGAACTAGGTGGAGGGGAGCTATGTGGAGAAAAAAGAGGAACAATTGTAATAATCTGAACAATAAAGATTTATTAAATTAAAAAAATAATAAAAATTTTTAAAAATGGTCCTAGGTCCTCTCTTGTTCCTGCTGTTCCCTTTATGTTGGCTCCAGGTACACAACCAGAACCTTTCCTGGAGGGAATTCATGAAACAGCACCACCTGAGCACAAGCTGGGAATTCAATGAGTACAGATACAATGATCTCATGAGAGAAAGAGAAGCTCCAAAAGACAGGAACTATCACATCTTCATCTCTGGCACAAAATTGAGCATATATGCATCAGGAACTGGAGAGATCGTTACAGAAATGTGTGTGTGTGTGTGTGTGTATCTCCAGTATCCCTTCAAAATAATCTATGATACTGGGGGGAAACAAAAAGGGCTACCAAGAGTGCAGGAGCCACAGCTACATTGAATTCCATTGTGGCATGAATGGGTTTATAGATAGCATAGAGGACATCTGGTTGCTAGAAGTCATCAGTAACTAGAAAGTCTTTCCACACCTCCAGGTTTTAGTAGAGTGATTGGTGTTTCCCAAGTGGTGGGCCCTGCTCACATCAATAGCCCTCTGATAATCACTACTTTGCATTTATGTGCTAATGTTTTCCAACTATTTAGAGTTATGTATCACATGGTTTCTTGATATTATAATTTTACCTATGTTTGTTCTCTGCCTGGAATATTCTTCTGTTGTCATTTACCTGCTCTATTTTATATATATGTAATTTTTTTTAAAGATTCAGCTCACATGGCATCTCTTTATTACTAACCCAGAAATTTTCTTGATTTGATTCCTTACACCTACCCAAGCTGAATGTTCCTCCCTTTACAATAAATTATATCATTCTAATGTGTGTTACATCTATATATGTTATATGTGCATAGTATGTGTGTTGATTGGTATAAGTATCCATTGGTATGGACTGTGCTTAGATGTGATTTGTGCTCTGTGTAGTTTAAGGTGAGTGTTATATGTGTGTTATATGCTTGTGTGTATGATGATAATGTAAATGTTTAAATACTAAGTTGAAAAAAAATTGTTATGTAGGCATTGATTGTGTTGACATGCTGAATTTCACTCAGATTGGGAGTGTGGGGCTGGGCAGAGCTGATATAATATAACATGTAGTATAATCCTAGCTCATAGTATGTGCTTAATCTATATTGGCCTTCCTTTCCAATCTTTGACTTTATACTTTAATTTTGACTTTGATAAAACCAACATCACTAGTGCCCATCAATTATCTTCTTTCCCTGGCTTTAGAAGATAGAGGTTTTTAATATAAAAATATAAGCTGTCATCTGTATGAAAGCTATAAATTCCCAGGATTGTAAATAATCTTCTCCATCAGCTACAGAAAGGTTCCTACTGGACTCATTTAATAAGAATACTGTATCTCTAAGGCCCAGCTTGTGTTGTTCAGTGGTTGAGTGTTGACCCATGAACTGAGGTCATGGTTCGATTTACACTCTGGGTACATGCCCAGGTTCCAGGCTTAATTCCCAGAAGGAGGCCTGCAGGTGGCAGCCAATTAGTAATTCTCTATCATCATTGATGTTTCTATTTCATCTTCTTCTTTCTCTAAAATCATAAAAACATATTTTTTAAAAAAATACCTCTAAGGAGGCCCATGCAATTTAGGGGAGTTAAGGCAGTATGTTACCTGAGGAATAATACATTATGTAGAAGATACTAGCACAATTGACTTTATTTGATAATAATCATTTTCAGTTGGCAGAGAAATAGGTTGGGGTTTGAGAAAATAGGGTGGGGTTGGCAACTCTTCTCAAGAATGAGCTCCAGTCGAAACCGGTTTGGCTCAGTGGATAGAGCGTTGGCCTGCGAACTGAAGGGTCCCGGGTTCGATTTCGGTCAAAGGCATGTATCCTGGTTGCGGGCACATCCCCAGTAGGGGGCATGCAATAGGTGGCTGATCAATGTATCTCTCATCAATGTTTCTAGCTCTCTATCCCTCTCCCTTCCTCTCTGTAAAAAAATCAATAAAATATATTAAAAAAAAAAAAAAGGAATGAGTTCCAAGGCCAAGCTGGTTTAGCTCAGTGGATAGAGCATCAGCCTGCAGACTGAAAGGTCCCAGATTTGATTCTGGTCAAGAGCACAGGGGAGGGACAGTCCCCGAATCAGGGACAGGAGATATTGCTCTGCTTTGGTCGTTTTTTTAATGCAGGGCACTCTGTGGTGTGAATTTTAGTGCATGTGCACATGTGTATAAGAGCACTTCTGTTGGTGTTTTGTGTTTCTTTGTTGTTTGGTTTAATTTGTTTAAAGACGAGGCATGTCCTGCTTTGGGGAAGCCCAGTTATGTATGTCGAGACCAAACATGGGACAGAGATTGTCAGAATGTATTCTGCCTTCTCTCTCTCTCAGGGCGTCAGTCTCCAGAAACTCTTAGCTAGTGAGATTTCTGTCTGTGTGTCTAATGTAATTTTGGCTTTCTATCTTTTGGGGACTTTAGTTTGCTGTTCCCTGGATTATAAATACTGTATAGGGACAAAGATTATATGGGGAAGTAGGGTTTATGGGCATGGGGAAGTAGGGTTTATGGGCATGGGGAAGTAAGCAATGCAATCTGGGTTGGGACTCCACTGTTTGGGCAACAAGGTTAATGTTTTCATAATGGACAATTCTTGAATAAGAAATGTACCGCATTCAAGAAGTGAGGGAACACATGACTCCCAGCCAGCAAGGTGGTATGTCCTGGTTAGGCAATCATGACTAACAGATTAATATTTCCAATAACCATAACTAGTCCCCAATGTTCTATTCCTGCTCATAACACTGAGAGGAACAGTTCTGTAGAAAAACCCTCTAGGAAGATGCAGAAATAGCAGTGAGGCAGGCAGGGGAGGGGAAACTTCTGTTTATATAAAGAAAAATAACATAAAATAGTACTTTCACATTAAAGCCACTGAAGGCTAGTGAGTTATCCCTGTTACAAAATCTGCCAAGAAAATGCCTTGGGTAAAATAATTGGCTTTAAAATCTGAAGTTTGTTAATGCATAATAAATAGATGTAACTAAAATAAAGGGTTTATGATAAAGCTTTTTCAGTGATACACACACACACACACACACACACACACATACACATATATGCCTAAACATAGTTTTCCATAATAATTTTTTGGTAACAAATGTTTAGAGTTTTTTGGGTTAAATAGTTAAAAAATTTAAATATTTATGTATTTTGGAATAATGGGATACTGAAATATTAATCTGAGTTTGCCTCTTATAGAGAATTTAGAGGATGGATTTTAATCCATTAATGAATAGGCCTTGTGTTTTATTTGAAATATAGCTTTAAAAATGCAAAAACTTAAGAGAGAGGTAAAGTTTAATTAATCTGTTGGCATTTAGTTCTAAACACTGCTCCTTAAAGTTTAACATTTGTAAAAATAATATTGACTTATTTGACAGTAATATTGACTTATTTGCTCCTCCTAAAAATTGTGCTTAGCAGCTATGAACCCTGGAATTTCCCAGCTCTGCTATAAGATGAATTTAACATCCTTACACTCACAAAAAGGGAAATTCTACCTCCCTATTACTGAGAAAGAAGTAACTGACAGGGAAAAAGGCATTTGTATTCCATGCCATCCTCTGGGGGCAGCTGAGTAGAGAAAATGGGAGGGAAATCAATAGGCCAAGAATTGATTAGAAGACTTTGATTATTACTGATTTCAGAGACATTTTTATTTATTAACATATTGTAAAACAGAAAACAAAAGATCGAGGCTGCTCATTTTCTGGGCCCCTGGCAATGAATGTGGCCAGCCCTGTTCTAGAGTGTGTAGGGGAAATGCCAGGAATAGATTGCAGAGCCAAATCTGGGCTAGTGGCCCGCTGGTTATGGACGGTAAAAGGACTCATCAAAGTGGACAGGCAAGCCATGTTCACAACCAATAACTATGTCTCTGGACCCTGCTGTGGCTCTGTAGTCGCAGGGAGGCCGGGGGGACCCTCCACTGTGCTTGCAAGTAGTGACCTGGAAAGGAGACTTGCTTATTCTGAAATTTGCCCCATAAGGCTTTCCATTCCTGTCTTCACAAACAGCCTTGATGTTCTTCTTGGTGCCATGAATAAAAGTGTTGGTCTCTTTGCAGGGTGAAGTCAATCCTCGTCTCCTCATCATGGTATTACAGTATGCGTCATTCCGGCCCTGTGGCTTGGCATCATAGTGCTGGTTCAGGAAGTGTCTGTACCTGTAGTCATCCTGAGCCAGGGTTGGTGGGGATACACAGAGCCCCAGCATGAAGACCAACAACAGGGAACTCAGGCCCATCATCATCTCTTCCAACAAGGCTCCTGCCCAGGCCAAAAGGTATGGTAGGACAAATTAGGCTAAAAGGGCAAATGAGACTAAAAGAACAGGGACCTCCTGGGTTAGTGACAGGGCATCATAAGTCCAGTATCCCCAGTCACCTAAATTCTATCTTTTCTTTTCTATTCCTCATTAATCTCACATTTCTTGTCAATCCCTTCTTCTGGAAAATCATTCTAAGTTTTCTGAACACAACTTTCTGCCCCAAACATTCTTTCATTGCCTTTAGGATCCTGAGTAATTACCTTTCTATCAGTCATAGAATTAAAATATCCATTCATACTCCTTAATCCATTTATTAATTAATTGAATAACAAACATTACATAAGCTCCCCTGGGCACAAGACACTGTGCTAGGTCCTGGCACACACAGACCATTAAGACATACCAAATCCTCCCTAAAAGGAGATGTAGCATCCATGAGGAAGGAATAGGAACTCCAGTTCACTGAGATGAAACAGTAAGATAAGAGGCCTATGAAGAAGATGGACTTATAAAAACTGTTTATTTTGAAGAGAAAGGAAGGGTGAGATGAAGAGACAGAGAGAGAGATTGATGTGAGACTGAAACATCTATTGGTTGCCTCCTGTGTGCACCAAGACCAGAAATAAACCCACAACCTGGGTATATAACCTGACCAGGTATCAAACTGGCAACCTTTTGGAGCATGGGATGATGCTCAACCAACTGAGCCACACTGGCCAGGGCAAAGAGGGTCTTTCTGGGCCCAAGCAAGGGCCAATCAGAGGTTTGTTAAAGACAAGATTCTAAGTATTCAAATCAGTAAATCAGCTGGCTATAAAGAATAGTTGAGAGCAGTTTTGCCCTGAGGTGAACGGAGACAGTCCCAATTCCCTAAGAATTAGTTGGTGTGTGGCTAAAGGTGGAATTATTATATACTAGTTAGGAAAAAAAAAAAAGAGGAACATGGAAGAATTGATGCAATGATTGTAAGTGGGTCTGGGTCAACTTTTACAGAAGAGTGGAGGAACAGGAATTCAAGCTTATTCTTAGGAACAAGGTAGATTATTCTCAGAGAATATTTCTAGTTTTCCCACTTAAATGTACATACAATGTTACACAATATGCAAGTGATGTTACTATGTGATAAAACAACAACAGAGAAAACCTCTTCAGAACTTTCGTCAAGCCAAAGTCCTTATAGTTTGCTGTAATGATTTTATAACATCTTTCACAAAAGAAGAATAGGAAAGAGAAGGTGATTGCTGCCATCATCTCTCAAGAGTTTCCTGTTTAAACTGTGAGACTCACACTTCCCTGGGGCAGTGTGTCACACACATTCAAACATACCTATCAAGTAAATAGAATGCTTGTATCTGGAGTATGATTTTATGTCAATGATAGCTATTAAAAATGGAATTAAACAAGTATCCTATCTAATTAAAGAGTAATATGCAAATTAACCATCATTCTGCTACACCCACCAGTCACACCCACCAGCCAATCAGGAGTGAGCATGCAAATTAACCCAACCAAGATGGCTGCAGCCATGGAGAGAGCAGGAGGCTTGGGTTTTCCCAGCAATGGAGGAAGCCAAGCTTTCTGCACACCCTGCAAGCCCAGGCCTCCACCCAAGGCTATAAAATTTCAAGTATAGAAGATAAATAAATCCCAACAAAAATGGTGGCAGCCACAGAGATGGAGAGAGCAGGAGGCTTAATTTGTTCCTGGTGATGGAGGAATCCAAGCTTCTGCAGCCCTGGACTGCCTTGGACTCTGCTCAAGGCTACACATTTTCAATTATAGAAGTTAAATAAATCCCAGATACCAGGGCCTCCACTTGGGTCGGTGGGGATGTAGCCAGCCTCCAAACCACCATAGGCCCTTCGACCAGGCTGCTCCATGCTCCAAAGGAACCCCCACCCTGATCCAGGACATCCTTCAGGGCATACTAGCTGGCCCCCACCTGTGTACCAGGTCTCTACCCTATCTAATAAAATAGTAATATGAAGATTGACCATTACTCCAACACACAAGATGACTGCCCCCTGTGGTCAAAGATGGCTGCCCCATGTGCACACAGGAAGGCTACCACAAGATGGCCTAAAGGGGAGGACAGTTGTGGGCGATCAGGCCAGGAGGGGAGGGCAGTTGGGATGGACCAGGCCTGCAAGAGAGGGCAGTTGCGGCAATCAAGCCTGCAGGGGAGGGCTGTTAGGAGTGACCAGGCCAGGAGGGGAGAGAAGTTGGGGGCAACTGGACCTGCAGGGAAGAGCAGCTGAGGGGGACTCAGGTTTGCAGAGGAGAGCAGTTGAGGGCAGGGGACCAGGGCTGCAGGGGAGGGCAGTTAGGGGTGACCAGGCCTGCAGGATAGGGCAGTTCGACATTAATTAGGCTGGCAGAGAGTGGTTAGAGGGTGATCAGGCTGGCAGGCAGAAGCGATTAGGGGCAATCAGGAAGGCAGGCAGGTGAGCAGTTGGGAGCCAGCAGTCCTGGATTGTGAGAGGGATGTCTGACTGCCCGTTTAGGCCCGAGACTGCCAGGATCAAGTCTAAATGGGCAGCTGGACATCCCTCAAGGGGTCCCAAATTGGAGAGGGTACAGGCTGGGCTGAGTGACACCCCCCCATGCACGAATTTTGTGCACTGGGCCTCTAGTAGATTATAACAAAATAGAAACAAATTTCATAATAACTTTAAAAACTTTATGTGTTAAGAAATGTGAAGATTTGAGAATTGAAAAATATTTGGTGTTTCCAGAAAAATATTTGGTTAGTTTCTGACAATATTTTTAGTTCTTTGGAGAAAAGTTTAAGAAACATTCAGAGCCTTTAAAAGCTGTCATATATTTCCCCACATTGTATCAAATATATGTCAGTGTTCCTACATCTGATAATAAAAATGACTTTTCACTATAAATTTAAAACTGATTTTTATAATTTGGTTTTTGAAATTGTGAATGAGCAACTAATTTACTTATGATTGGCTATGATTTCTTAGCAACCATCACACATAATATGAAATTCTTACAATGGAAGAAAAATTTGACTTTCAATTTACTCTCAAATGTGATGTAATTCATATAAATCCTAAATTAAAAGAAAACAAATGGTACATTTTCATAGACACTAAATTAAATAGTAATCTTTATTTTGGACTTTTCTTATATGTACAACAATAAATATTTTTATGTCAAATATTTTTATATCTTTAAAGATGCCACAGGTTCTAGCACTAAGCCTGTAGTATTATTAAACAACCTTTGGAGAATGACTGTAAATCTAGTAAGACCAGTAAACCCAGGGTGCTGATGGTTTAATGGGAAGGCATGTGAGAGAGAGATCAAAGTGAACACTCTTTCTTATCATATTTGGCATTGATACATCTTGTCTGTTTCATAATAACAATACTCAAA
This sequence comes from Lasiurus borealis, assembly GCA_004026805.1. Lineage (NCBI taxonomy): Eukaryota > Metazoa > Chordata > Mammalia > Chiroptera > Vespertilionidae > Lasiurus > Lasiurus borealis. The sequence continues at coordinate 21,314 of PVJN01015625.1, read as the reverse complement.
TTTGACACACAGTTGAGGAATACCAAATTATACTCTAAGAAAAATTTTGGTCATTCTACATTACTGAAATAAATAGCAGCTGAAAAAATTTCCATTAGAAACATTAATTACAACTTATAGTAGAATCAAGTGAAAGCATGTTCTTGGAACTTGAGCAAAAAAGTGGTTCATGACTGAACACAGAAGAGCCAGCCCTAAACGAATAACAAGTATTCATGGCCACTGCTTCAACACAGCTGCTGGCCTGCCATGCTCCCTATTTGCCAACCTATTTGCATTTATACTGATTTTTAGTCTTCTGGGTGTGTTTTCTTTTTCTAGTTTTGTGGAAAACCTCAGCAAAGGTTTATTGATTTGGATTAATTTAAATTTCTTGCTTTTTAATAGACAAATATTGCCTTCTAAAGTCGAAGGCAATTATAGAATCTCAAATTCCCCAGATGGAACAGGACCTTAGAGTCACCAAGTCAACACCTCTCTGCCTGGAGCCAGAATGCCAGAGTTCAAAATCAGGAAGTAGAACCAGAGCTGTAGTAGCCAAAAGAGTCATTAGGTGGCAGTGGTGGGTAGAAATGTATCCAATGTCTTCCATGCTGTAGTGGAAACCAGGGGTGCTGGTAGGAGGTGCCAGTGCTTTATAGGTTGTGGGGATACTGTTGTTCAAAGAATTGAGTCTGAGCTGCTGGGCCTGTCTGGAATTTCTGTCTAAACACTCTATGCTTAAATAATAAGACCAAGGACACCCCATTAGATACAAGTTTCAAAGCAAAAGTCATATAACTCAGGATCTGCCCACAAGGATATTGCAAAATAAAGATATACCTATTGCCAATTTCCAGGGGTGCCATTTCCAACCTTTTATCCAATCACCTGTCTCCATGTCAGTATCTCCTACTGGTGTACAGTCTACAGGAGGGCAGAGCAGTAGACCCTCTCACAGTAGACTCTCAATATTTTTTATTTTATTTTTTTAGTGATTGACTTAATTTTCCTCTTCAGGCTTAAGTTTTTTCATCTATAAAATGAGAGAGTTGCTAACTCTAAAGTTTGAAATTCCATGGTTCTCAGTAAGCATAAGAGAATCTTTTCTAGTTTTACTAGCAAAAGTCTAGTGGAATTACAACAACAAGGTTGTATAAGTTTAATTGGTAGATAGCATAAGACACCTTATGAAAGAAATAGATAAGAAGACCTATGATCCAATTTCACTGAAATGTATCATTTCAGCATATAAGCCCTTCCCACAGACCACCTTTAATGAAGGCCCTGAACTGATGCTACACAGGGGCTTCATATCCCATAAAGCCACTTGCTGGCTAGAGGTTGAAGGCCTTGCATCCCAGTCTGGAGAAGTAAAGGAAAATCTTTGCTTCTAATTAGCAGAATGTGTACATTAATTCTGTAAGAACTCAGCTAAATTTTGCTCAGGCTTATTGTAATCTTGAATCCCTATGACATCCAGAAACCAAAGCCTAGTCGGTACATACCATGGCCACCAGTATCTAATATCTATTCACCCACTCACAATTTGCTCACTCATATATTCAATCCTAAATTTCCCCAAAAGAGATACAATCAATTTGAGAGAAAACAACTATGATTATTTGTGGTGGTAAGTGAATCTGCCTAGGCCAAGGGTTTAGAGCCTCACATTTGGTCATTAAACTCACTCACACATAGCCTTCTATATTCAAGCACGGAAGTGTCAGTCAGCTTGTCAAAAAATATGGCCCTCATTGTTCTTCAGACTAACTTTATCATCTGTCTCAAACCAATACTTTAATCTTCACAAGTATTAATATTCTCTTCTTCTCTTCACAGGCAATGTTTCATATTTAAGAGATGCATCTAACTTTTACACATCAGGGACTTAACTTACAGTTTATGATAAGTAATTATGGTTTTAATTTCCATACATGTAGCTTCACACTTTTATACACTGAGTGGCCAGATTATTATGCGTTCAGAGATCAAAATAATCTGGAAACTCAGTGTATATTCTAGGGATTAGATCAACAAACTGCAGTTCGAGAGCCACATGTGGCTCTTTGGCCCCTTGACTGTGGCTCTTCCACAAAATACCACAGCCTGGGCGAGTCTATTTTGAAGAAGTGGCATTAGAAGTGTAAGTTTAAAAAATTTGGCTCTCAAAATAAATTTCAATCGTTGTACTGTTGATATTTGGCTCTGTTGACTAAAGAGTTTGCCGGACCACTGTTATAGGGAAATATCCCACAAAGTGAAAGCATAACACTCAAGGTATATTACTCCTTTTACCTCTTTTCCTTCTTTTTTCCCTTCAACCTGCCTGTGTACCTTCTTTTCATCTTGGATGTATTTCACTTGGCTCTTAAAGAGCAGTCAAAACTTTTTAAGTAAAAAAAGTAGTAGGGAACATTAGGAGGAAAAAGAGCTAAAAGCATTATTTTTGTTTCTTTCCTTACTCTGCCACATTTAATGCCTGTTCCCTAGGGGCATCCAGATGACCTTCAGCAAATGGCTTCCCCAGAACTTTGGGGACTTTTTCACAATTCAGGAATCCCTCCTATACCTCCACTTGCTCCCAGGCTCACTAATCTCTCTCCAACCACCCACACACCCACACACAATACCAAAAGAAATCTGCTTTCTTTTTAAACTTTAGAATCTGGTTCATTTTTTCTTAGTTCATAAGTTGGGCCCAAAGGCTTTAAAGGGGGAAAATTGTCTTATTGAAATAGCTAAATGGCTAGAAATAGTATTTATATCTTAAAAAAAAAAATACAGCGATAGATTACCCAGGGGTAAGAATCTTACAAAAATCTGTTAAGAGTTTCTCCAACTGAAGACGGTTTCCAGCTCTTTGTTCCTGAAGATGGGTTCCAGCTGTGTGCACTGAATCCCTCTGGTTCTGATTATATAGTGATCAAATGAACTGGGTGGGGAAACTAGTTCCAAAGATCCCTAATCCTGGCAGAGATAGGAAAACTAAGGACACAACAAGGAGAGTCATTCACATTTTCTCTGGGTATGATTGGATCAAATATTTACCCATTGGAGTGATTAAAGATTTGTTCCAGGAGGCAACGTTTAATATTGATAAGCATAGCCCTTTGCCCCTAAGCTGCCCTTTTTCCGAAGCCTGTGGTTTTTACTCGTGCCCATAACAGGACTAAAGTTTCATTGTTCCCATACATGATCTGGATCCAGAAGATGTTTCTAATCTATGGGCTAATTCTGAGAACGGCCTTGGAAGAACTCTTCCACAGAGTAAATGTGTTCTCCCAGCAGAATGTTATTCCCCTGTACTGTCTATTTACCCACATAATTTGGTTTCAGGAAAGAATGCCACGCCAATAAGTAGGTTAATACAGAACCAAGAAAGCACTTGTAGAGGTTATGTGACAGCTGTTAGTACCCACTGCCCTTGACCTCAACATCCCAGCTACTAACTCTCATTGCCATATTTCCTGGGCTTCTCCTTAACTTCCTAATATCTATTAGTCTCTGTTCACAAGAGACTAACCAGGAATCCCCAATATGCTGTTCCTTGTAGCACAGTTGCAAAACTGATTATCTCCACTGATAAGCATCACTCCTGAGATGGTTAATGGATTTCATTGTCTCTCCATTGCATAGAACCCCTTTAATGAAAAATAATTGCCTTATCATCTCTACAGTCTTAGTTTCAAAAACAGTGGCTGACACCTAGGCCCCAAGGTCTTTTTATTACGCATTGTGGTTTAAAATGCATCCTTTGATCTCACTTTTGGGACCTCAACCATGCAGATTCTCTTGGCTTCTCTCAGGGCTCACCAGCACAACTGGGTTTGGTAGTGGTTACCAAACAAGGCAGGTAGAGTAGGAAGGCTTCCAACGGTCCCAGGAAAGCTCTGCTTCTAGCTTACTGATACATCCTTAAAACCCACAGATTGCCTTCACTTTGGAGGCATTGCTCCCTGTTCCAAAGCACCCTCTCCTAGGAGAGATAAACTCCTTAAACAGCTGCCAGTGGGTTACACATGCTTGGGCATGTGCTCTAGAGCCTATCTTAGGAACAGCTTTGGTAACTAGAAGGGCCTGAGGACTTAAGGAGGAAGAAAAGTGGATGAGTCCGGTTAATAAAAAACTAAGGAAGTTCCCTGGCATGTAGAATAAGGAAAATGGAGGCAAAATATTTAAACAAATGGCCAAGCAATCAACAGCCAGCTAATCAGACATTAGACTCTATCTTCCCTAACCAAGGGCACTTTGGAGCAGGTGGTTTATACCTCTACTCCCCAGAGAGTGAGTAGCTAAAATCACCCTGGTCAGGGAAATAGGTAACAGAGACCCAGTGGTGCCATTAGTGCCAAACCCAGACACAAATGAGGTCAGGGGAATAAACAACAACAATAACAACAATAGAAAAAAACAATTAGAGCCAGATATATCCAAGATAGAGCTAAAAATGACCCAGAGAATGATCCCAAATCCCACTATATGCTCATTTGATATTTAAGCATGTGAAAGTACATGCCTAAAAGATAGATACAGAGGCAGAAAAGCATTAAACAGACTGTCAAATTACAGCGGGAAGGTTAGGGAGAGATGGGGTAGATAAGAGATCAACTGAATGACTTGTATGCATGCATATAAGCATAACCAATAAATGCAAGATACTGGAGGGTGAGGGCATATATGGGAGTGGGGTTGGGGGCAGGAGGGAGGCAATGGGAAGATATGTACACATGTAATGCATTAATTAAAAAAATGAAAATAAAACATATGCCTAAAAAGCTGATTAATATTCTGATGGAGACCTCCCCTAAAATTCCTTTCTATAGAAAACAGATAAATCCTCAGACATGCTCTCCCCTGAGCACACCAATGCCACCCTTTCCTTGGGTGTGTAATTTTACTTGCTTTCTGCTAAATTCCCAGGGTCCTCCTCTTGTCTAATTTTCAGTGAGACAACAGCAGTCCCCACTTGGCTCACTTCTTTCTCTCACACTTTTACTTCTGAGGGATCTAGCAGCGAAGTCTAGCCTCACATCTGTTGCTGTGACTTCCTTTTCTGACATGAGGCAGCCCAGCCTAGCATCACTTCTGTTACTGAGATCTTGTTTCTTCTATCTGAAACACTTCGTTTGCATCACTGTACAAACCTTTAATAAACATACTCTCAAAGTCAACTGGGCTTGTGACTTGAATTCTTTCCTGCATGAAGTCAAATACCCACACATCCCAGTCCTGCTGGCCCAGTCCTGTCCCTTTCTGGTGACACAGGCAGCAGGGAGAACCTGAGGAGGACAAACGTCATCTGCTTTTCAGTTGTGTTGGGCCACAGTCCTGCCTGAGCTTCACATTCCCCCCGTCCTCGCCCTGCTTGCCTGCATCCCCAACCAAATCCTGAGCTAAAAGGAAAAAAAGTTGGGGGTAGTGAGAAGAGGACCAAGCAAAATGCCATAAACAGCTTTCCCTCAGTACTTGGTGCCTCAGGGTTACTGAAGCCTCTGGAGAGGAAGAGGCAGGCAGATCTCTGACCAGGACATTTGTTCTGCCAAATACCGAAGATCAACGTCTTTTAGGAGCAAAGAGAACAGAATATGGGGTCCTTACAGTGGGGCCTCTATGCCACCGAGCAGAGTACACAAATCCTCACTGTCCTTTGTGGGCAGACAAGCCTTTTGAGAGTGGGACCTATTTTATATTAATCACATATAAAATATATCACATTTTCAAGAGACACTGAGAAGTGAGTTCTAAAAATTATCAACCAGTCAGTTGTTAGGGAGGATGGCTGTCAGGCCCATTCCAATGCCCCGAGTGCCTCACAGTCCCAGGAGACTGAGGTGGCAGCCACCTCCCACAGCCTTTGGGACAAGATGACTTGATCAACTCTACCATTCTCTGATGAATCCCCTAACAACAGAGAGGAGGGACTCCACTCCATTGTCACTTTCACACACACATAGTCCCATGGCCTGAAGCATCAGTTCCAACCCAGCGCACACAGACAGATTAGCCTCTGGGTTTAGGTTGGCAGTGATGGCGGGGAGCAGCCTCCAGCCTCTGAACTCACCACATCCCTTCTCTGCCTGAGGATTTCACTGAGCAACCTTCCTACAGGGAAATCCACAACCTGCCTCCATGGTTGACAGTGCAGAGTCAGGTGAACAGTGAATGCTTACTTTCATTCTAGTTGTTTTCTTTTCAGCTTGGCACAATGAGGTTATGAGGAAACAGAAAATGGGCTTTTTTGAGAAGAAAGTTTTAACAATTTTATTAAAGTGCATCAAAGTGTTTATCCATTTGAATTTCAAACTACAAGAAATTATAGTCTATGATTTATAAACACTATATTTTTGCCAGTGAATGTAATAGGTGTGAAACAATTGCCAATATAAAAATACACTCATATATTTTAAAATGTTCTGACAGCTTGAACTTGAAAGTTATTCTCCTTTTTCTGAAATGTTTTTCTATGGCTCTTCTTCAAGCCAATAGTTTCCCTGCACGAACAAGGGGAAGCTTGGGTTCTCCTTCTAGGGACTCTAGTGCTGGTGTACTTTCCCCCTTTATACAGATAACATATGTTTAATTCTGTCCTTAAGACTAATAGTAAATTTGTGTGGTGGAGGAAAGAGGTTAATCTGCACATTTCTTTATAACTCTTACATAGTTTGGATCTATAGGCATGAAGCTTACAAAGGAAGAGAAGTAATGATTAAAGAGGATGATGCTCACATGAAAATAAGGATCATGCCTCCACTTCCAGGAAGAGGAGACAGTTCTGATAGGGGGAGAAAGGGACACAGGCCTGCTGACATGGCTCCATTTCCAAACAGACAAACAGTAATCATTCACTTTTCAACGAACTCTGAGCTTTATGCTCATTCTCTCTTTCCCAAATGTTTCGGTGTGTTCTTCTGAGAGTAACTTTTTACAGAGATTGCTTTTTGCTCAAATACAGTATAATGGAAACTCCTAAAGAGGGGGTTAGCCAGCCTGCTTTGGTCCCTTTCTCAGCCATCTACTTTCATTTGTGAATCACACTGGTAAATGCTTCCAACAATAACTTGACCAGCCTCTTACCTCTGCCTGCTTATAACCTGACGTCTGCACTTTTGACAAAAGCCAGAGCCCTCCCTCTTTCCCTGGAATGGCTTTTCCTATCCTCTTTGCCAAGTGATAGTTTTTTCTGCTCATGACTGAGGTGCCTTCTTTTTCTGAGTCTAGTTACAATACCTGGCCACTCGGTGCAGTCATAGAATAAGAAAGAGAGGGACCTCAGAGACCATTGTGTTAAGTCCTCATTTTACAGATAAGGAACCTGAGGGACAGAGAAAGAGAACATATATGGCCCAAGGAACATCTAGGGTTCCTAGAGTAGAAGCTTCCCAATGCACTACTCAGCTAAAAGGTGGGTTTTTATTTTAGAACTAGAGACCCAGTGCATGAAACTGTGCATTTGGGATCCTTCAGTCTGGCCTGCACCCTCTCTCAGTCTGAGAACCTTCAGGAGATTGAGCCTAAGCTAGCAATCGACATCCCTCTTGTAGTCCAGGACCCCTTAAGGGATATAGCAGTGTGCCAAGTGGCAGGCAGAAAGGGAGGAGCCCAAATTGTGGCCGAGTGCCTTGCCACTTGCAATTATCCCTGGCTGCTGCCTGTTGTTGCTGTGTAGTTGGGAGAGGCGCCCGCCTTGTTAGTTGTGCTCCTGGCTTCTGGCTGAGTGGCACTCTTCCTGCATTGAGCGTCTGCCCCCTGGTGGTCAGTGAGCATCATAGTATCCAGTCATTTTGCTCTGTCACTTAGGCTTTTATTATTTAGGGTAATAAAATATAAGGTAGGGGTGTAGTACTAGCTAGGTGTAAAACATGGGAAATTTAGGATTGCAGGGAAAGAATGTATGCCTATCCATGCTTAAGGTTATGCTCCATGAAAAAATTAAATGTTATCAATGTCCAACAATAGGGAATTTGTGTGATGACCATGCTACATCCCTAATATGAAATACTACAGAGCCTTCAGAATAATATAGTTATTTCTAACTTGGAATAATGTAGGGAGCAGTTATGGAGTTAAGCCTTGGACTGACCTGCTGGCAAAGCCACAAACAAGTCCCAGCTTAGAGGGCACAGCCCTCTTAGCATAAGTAAGCTTGATCTTGTGACTGCTCCCTAGATCTTTCCTGGGTAGCTAATGGGCTGTGGGAGGTGCAGCAAGTGCTGCCAAAACAAGTGAAACTTACAAGAACATTGTAAATCACCTTGATGGCCTCTGACTGTAAAATAAAGCATCAGCTTGCAATCTGGATCTGTTCTGTGGTCTCAGTCACGCACAGAAGATCCACCTAGACCTGGCTTATTTTCTTTGTCTTTTCTTCATCCTTCGCTGGCCCTCCCTCAGGCTTACCGAACCCTTGGCTGTGCTGGCACGTCACAAGTGGTGCCCAATGCGGGGCTGAGTTCAGCCTGATTGGCATTCAATGTGGACCATAGTGTGAAGGAACTGCAATTGTCAGGTGATAGGAGGCCCCAAGGCGTGCACATGCAGTAAGGAAGGTCGGGGGTGTAATACTAGCTAGGTGTAAAACATGGGAAATTCAGGATCGCAGGGAAAGAATGTATGCGTATCCATGCTTAAGGCTCCAAACAAGGGGCTGTTCTGTGAGATATGAACAGCTTTTTGATTTTGTGAGTAAAACCTGCTTATGGTTTCCTGAGGAAGAAAAGGTAAATATAGAGGCATGGAAGAAGGTAGGGAAACAACTTCACGATCATTATATAGCTGAAGGTCCAGAGGAAATGCCTGCCTTTCTACTTTCAGTCTGTGGTCCCTGATTTGGGACTGTCCAGAGCCCACTCTAGAAGGGGAGTGGAGGAATGTGGCAGGGGAATCAAGACAGGTGGGGGAAGGTTGCCAGAAGCTTCTAACTCCACCTTGGGTGCCTCCGCTGTCCCCTCCAGTCTCTGGGGTGATAGCTCCTGTGGGAGAGAGCCCTCAGGACAATGCACTTTCTCCCAAATATGAGCAAGGATTGGAGGAAGTAAGGGAGCAGCACCGGCGAGTTTGGGATGATGGGGGTCTGATACAAACATTTAGAGAGCTTTCTGTTGCTCATAAGCCTCTCCTTTTACGCCCTAAACAAGCAGAAAAGAGAATGGTGCCTTTGTCTCTACTCCAGTGGACTCTGCATGCGGCCAGGCAGGCTGGGGAAGCTACATCAGGATTCAGTTTATATCCTATATTTGAACGACCTGACCCTCAGAATCCAGGGCAGATGCTCCGTGGCCATCAGTCTATATACCTTTTAACACTTTGAGAGAGTTGAAGACTTCGTGTTCTATGGATGGACTAACTTCCCCCTTTGTGCTGGGGTTACTAGATATAATATCTGAGGAAGCTATGACTTCTGGTGACTGGAATACTGTCTGAAAGGCTTGTCTCTCACCTGGAGATTACTTGGTATGGAAATCTAATTGGGCAGAACATAGTGCAGAGCAGGCTAACAGAAACCAAGCTCATGGGCTGCCCATTACAATTAACATACTCATGGGCACCGGACCTCATGGGGCTTTGCAAGGCTCAGTTAGCATACCCCGGGCAAGCTTATCAGCAAATAAATGTATGTGCCACCAAAGCCTGGAGGCAGCTGCCAACAAAACAGGAAACGTCTTTAGACATAAGCAAAACCAGGCAAGGCCCGGAGGAGCCATATCAGGATCTTGTGGCTCGCTTGTTCCAAGCCATAGGCAGGGTTGTGGCTGACCCCGAGGCTGGAATGATACTTGTGAAGCAATTAGCTGTTGAAAATGCAAATAGAATATGTGAAGAGGCTTTATGTCCCTACAGGAAGAATGGTACTGTACATGATTTCATCTGTGTTTGTGCTGACATTGACCAGTCTGTGTTCAAGGAGCAGTATTAGCTGCCACATTAAAGGAGATGTTGTTTTCTGATCAGCAGAAAAGGAAAGGGTGATGATATTTTAACTGTGGCAAGCTAGGGCATTTTGCTAAAGACTACAAAATAGAAGTCAAAGGGTACAGGGAGTGGAAATAAGCAGTCCGGATTATGTCCAAGATGCTGGAAAGGAAAGCATTGGGTGAGTGAATGCCATTGCAAGACTGATGTTGATGGTAATTTAATACACCCTAGGCAGGGAAACTTCAAGCGGGGCCAGCCTCGGCCCCACCAAACAGTATCCTTAACCCTACTGCAGTCTTTCCAGCCAGTTCTGGAAAAGCTGGATACTACTGCAGCAGAGGTGCAAAGGTCCTTCAAACCCCTTATATTTCAGCACAATGGGTAGAAGTACAAGCTCTTACCTATGCCTTGACAGATTTTTGCTACAGAGCCCATTAACCTATATAGTGATAGTGCCTATGTGGTAAGTATGGCCAAACTAATTGAAATGGCTACTATAGGGCACACTAATTCAGAGGAACCCTTTCATTTATTTTTCAACCTTCAAAAAGTCATTAGGGAACAACAGTTTCTCTGCTTTATTGGTCATATCTGATCTCATTCAGGTCTCCCCTGGTCCATTAGCTATGATCGCGTCCATGCTGTAATGCAAGAGGCTACCCCATTTTCTCTTGTCCAGTCCTCCCATGCTTTGCATCATCAAAATGCTGCTGCCTTTCGCAAACAATTCCTTATTTCTAGGGAGCAAGCTCGTCAAATTGTTAAGCAGTGCTCTCAGTGTGTAATTGATTTCCCTGTACAATTATTTGGGGTTAATCCTAGGGGTCTTAAACCTAATTAAATTTGGCAAAAGGATATCACCCACATACCAGAATTTGGTAAGCATAGATGGGTACATGTTAATGTAGATACTTGCTCCTGCTTTATCTTTGTGACTCCCCAAACGGGAGAGAGTGCCAAGCCTGTAATTAATCATTTCCTACCTGCTTTTGTAGTACTAGGTCCTCCGTTAGAGCTAAAGACAGAAAATGGACCCGCATACACTAGTTCTGTTTTTCAACATTTTTGTCAGCAATATCAAATTCGTCATAAAACTAGTATCCCTTACAATCCTCAAGGTCAAGCAATAGTGGAAAGAGCAAATTGCACTCTTAAAATGCAGTTCTAGAACAGAAAGGGGGAGACAGATGTTATGTGTCACCTCAAAACAAACTCAGTCATGTTCTTTATACTTTAAATTTTTTGAATTGCAAAAAAGGCACCAGGGCTCCTGTACAAAAGCCTTTGTGGGGTTAGCCTGATGGAAGGATGCACAAACTGGACAATAGTTTGGATTAGATCCAGTAATGATGTGGGAAAGAGGTTGTGTTTGTATCTTTCCAGAAGGAGCAGCACAGCCAATTTGGGTGCCAGAGCATTACGTACGTCACCACAATGGACCCAGAGAAGCTCCTGTCCCTTCATTCAAAAGACTGAGAATTGCCCCGATAGCAGCAAAGCGGAAAAGGAAGATGATGAAGGCTATATATACAAAAGACCAAGGTGCAACATGGGGTCAGCTGAAGAAGATAACAACTGAGGCCCAGCAGATGGCAGAAAAGCAAGAAGTGGAAGCTACTGCCTCAAATCATGTTTCTGGTCAGGCTAGCATTGGTTAGCTGCCAGTCTTCTGCATACTCTTGTGCGGCCAAGTCTGAGGGTTCTTGAGTAAATCAGCAAAAAAATCTTTCATTTAGTAGAAAAAGGTTCCTGTAGTTTGATTTCTTTATTATTGTAGTGTTGCATTGGCATTGTTCTACTCATAACCATGTCTGGGTTTTACATTGGCATTGTTTTGCTATTGGGTTTTGCATTGGCATTGTTTTGTTAATATTTTAATAGTCAGAACTTTGTTCTTGATGTTTAAGTTTTACTTCATTATTAGTAGCTTAAAATTAAAAGAAGGGTGAGATGTAGGGAGTGGTTATAGGGTGAAGCCTTGGACTGACCGGCTGGCAAAGCCGCAAACAAGTCCCAGCTTAGAGGGCACAGCCCTCTTAGCATAATTAAGCTTGATCTTGTGACTGCTCCCTAGATCTTTCCTGGGTAGCTAATGGGCTGTGGGAGGTGCAGCAAGTGCTGCCAAAACAAGTGAAACTTACAAGAACATTGTAAATCACCTTGATGGCCTCTGACTACAAAATAAAGCATCAGCTTGCAATCTGGATCTGTTCTGTGGTCTCAGTCACACACAGAAGATCCCCCTAGACCCAGCTTATTCTCAGTGTCTTTTCTTCATCCTTCACCAGCTCTCCCTCAGGCTTGCGGAAACCTTGGGTATACTTGCATGCTGCAGAATAAATGCTTATGATGAATATTTTTTAATAAGCTTTTTTGTTAGTGTTATATGTAAATAACATGTATGCAGAAAAATGAAACAATTTTAACTATAAAACTCAATAACTTAATCCAAAGTGAACATATCTCTATTCAGTACTATGTAGGTTAAGAAATGGAATATTAAGAGGAACCCAGATACATTTTAAGAGAAAAAGCAGAATCTGAAGCTATATATATATATATATATATATATATATATATACATATATATATATATATATATATATATATATATATACACACACACACACACTCTATACAATATCCCATCTATATTCTCCTATATAATAAAGAGGTAATATGCAAATTAATGATCATGCCATCACAAGATGGCTGCCTATGATCAGGCTGGCAGGTGTGTTAGTGAGGGATGGCCAAATGACTAAACAAGCAGGCTTGAATGGGATGACCAGGCTGGCAGAGGGGTTAGTGAGGGGCAACCAGGCCAGCAGGGTGAGGGCTGTTGGGGTGATTAGAAGCCAGCAGTCTAAGATTGTGAGAGGGCTGTCCAACTGCCAATTTAAACTGACAGTCAGATATCCTACGAGGGGTCGCAGATTAAAGAGGGTGAAGGCTGCACTGAGGGGACCCACTTCCCATGCATGAATTTCATGTACCTGGTCTCTAGTCTACCTAATAAATGAGTAACATGATAATTGACCATACCTTCACAATGCCACCAACCATTCAGGAATGAGTATGCAAATTAACCCAACAAAGATGGCAGGTTAATTTGGATACACGGGCTCTGAGTGGCTGGGGGTGGGGCGGGAAGCTTGCGTCATTGCCATAGTGACAATGCAGGCCTTCTGCACCATCCCAGCCATTCAGGTCCTTTTGGCAGCAGGGGAAGGCAGAAAGGTGGCTCTGAGTCAGAGCAAAGGAGGTGCCAACAGCCAGGGGAAGGATGGCCCATTCTTGCAGGCATTGGGCCTCTAATATACGTATAAAATGCCAATATACAAATAGACCGAATAGTAGAAAAACCAAACAACCAGTTGCTCTGATTTGCTCTGATCACCAGGGGGCACACATGGAACATGGTGGGATTCAGCAGCAGGCTGCAGAATATGGAACATGCCAGTCATTGGTGGCACAGGTGAGCAGGGGTGCCAGACCAAGGCAAGCCACATGGTGGTTACTGAAAATTCTTTGCTCCCAAGCCCAATGCTGGCTGGAGCTTCCATTCATACCTGCTGCTGGCACTGATCACTCGGCGCCATCAGCAGGTCTAAGCGGTGGCTGCCAGCCCCAATTGCCCCTCGGGGCTTCTCCACCTCCCCCAAATCTTGCAAACTCAGAGACCCAAAGAATGGTCTGAAATTAAACTTTAACTAAAAGCAGTTATGATGGGTACTTACATCTTAGGCCGGTATCTTCACTGACAAGGTTAACCTTTACCTTAATTGTGACTATCTGTCTTTTTGCATCTATAATATGCCCTTGAAATGTCTGTGTAACTTGTAACTTCCCTTTTTCTGGACCCCTTGGGGCACAGCCTAATGTGCCTTGGCGCCAAGATGGATACCACAAATTCCTTCATTGTTATTATATTAATTGTTCCTGCACCCACCTAAGTATGTGTCTATCATTTTACTTTTTTTCCAATCCTGGGTGTTCCTCTCCTCCTCCCCTGCTTTGCTTTCTCCCACCTCTCTAGTCTATCAACAATGAATTTCATGTAGCCCACTTATGTCCCTTCCTTTGATTATAGCAGTAGTTCTCAACCTTTCTAATGCATGACCCTTTAATACAGTTCCTCATGTTTTGGTGATCCACAACCATAAAATTATTTTTGTTGCTACTTCATAACTGTAATTTTGCTATAGTTATGAATGATATGCAAGATGTCTTAGGCAAGCCCTGTGAAAGGGTCCTTTGATTCCCAAAGGGGTCGCAACCCACAGATTGAGAACCGCTGGATTAGAATATATAATAATAAAAGTGTAATATGCAAATTGAATGAATGACCAAACAGCAGAACAACCATCCAGACAACCTTTTGAATAACCATGCTATGACACCCACCAACACCAGGCTTGTCAAGGCAGGTGCCATGCAGGTGCCATGGTCAGGGGCCTGGCCATCGCCTCATGATCGTCTTGCAGAGGGAGGCCCATGCCACTGGCCAGCAGGATGATAGATCAATTGGGGGGCTCCGCAATCTCTCTAAGGAGGGAGGCCCAGGCCACTGACCGGTGGGCTGTGGCTGGTGGGCAGGGCCTCTTGCTGCAAAGTGCGATTAATTGTCCCTGCAGAGGGAGGTCAAGCTACCCTGTAGTGGTGCTGTGATGGGTAGCCTGGGCACCCTCTTCAGGGCTGATCCATCATGGAGTCCTGGCCAGGTGGGCAGGGCCTACTTATTTGGGCAATCCATGGAGGAGCCCGGTCAGGTGGATGGGGACTACCTCTTTAGGGCAATTGATCACAGCACTCCCAGACTGTGAGAGGGTACAGGCCAGGCTGAGGGGACTCCCTCCCCAGTTCACGCATTTCGTGCACTTGGCCTCTATTTATATATATAAAAGGCTCAGTGACCAACTGACTGTATGTCAGTTCAACCGCCCAGCCAACCAGCCAGTACATATGATAAGCACTGGCAATTTAAAATTAAATGTTGAGCCAAGACCGGTTTGGCTCAGTGGATAGAGCGTCGGCCTGTGGAGTGAAAGGTCCCAGGTTCGATTCTGGTTGGGGGCATGTACCTTGCTTACAGGCACATCTCCAGTGTGGGTCGTGCAGGAGGCGGCTGATCAATGTCACTCTCTCACCGATATTTCTGACTTTCTATCCCTCTCCCTTCTTCTCTATAGAAAATCAATAAAATGTATTAAAAAAAAATTAAATGTTGACTCACGCATGTGTGATACATATAAAGCTCTCGGTGGTGCCAATCACACACATGTGTTTTGATCTGTCATTATCAATTGTGAATTTGGTTGATACTTCTATTATAGAGAAAAGGTGAATAACGATGTTAAAATATTTCTTCAAATTAATTTCTTTTCAATGAGCATGAATTCGTGCATACTCACTAGTAAAAATATAGTGTATAAATATAGATGTAACCTGTCATTCTCTGTAGTATTAGTAGTACTATTTAATTTGTTGAGGTTCTGCTTCCTGGCATATGTCAACAGTTTGGCTTAAATAAACTCACAAAAATTCTTTATATATTTGGATGTTTTATGTTAACATATATATATGTCAAAACTCATCAGGTTTCTCAATTTAAATATGTATGTTTTAAAATATGCAATTATACTTAAAAAATATTTGTAAAATGTGGTTTCAATAACACCATCCCATCCCCTCCTCCACCATGGATAAAATAGTTTCCTCTATGCATATCTAGACTTTTCATAGTTGCCCAAAATGCAAGATTAGGCTTGATAATAATCAAGAGAAAAAAATTACTTAGAGAAACTTATTGAACAACCTTGGTTACCACAGCAGTTTTTGTAAAGGCAAACTCTCTCAATCCCTGGGAAACAGAGGAATCCATGACTACTTCCCTCCTTCTAGAATCTAGATGATTTTGGCTGGCGCCTCACTCATGTTCCTTTCTTGCCAGAATCCAGTGTTGTCATCCTTTAACTCAGTCTGAATACAGTGCAGGAATGGCTGTGGGACTCTCCACATGCCACAAAGCATGCTGGCTCCAGGCCAGCCCCAGGGCTCTGACTGCTCTCTGATCCCTTTAGAGGGGTGTTAAGCAATGTTTGCAACATTAACATTTAACACAATCTATCGAAGGACTCTTGTTGCAAGTCACTGTCCCAGGGTGAAAGACAGGAAGTTGGGAGCTGTCAAGAAAGTGGGCTATTTGAGAATGTCTTGTGTTTGTTTGTTTTTTATCCTATCTACTAAAAGAGTAATATGCAACTTGACCATCACTCCAACACACAAGATGGCTGCCCCTTGTGGACACAAGCTGGCCACCACAAGAAGGCCAGTAGGGGAGGGCAGTTGGGGACAATCAAGCCTGCAGAAGAGGGCAGTTGGGGTGGTCAGGCCAGCAGAGGAGAGAAGTTGGGGGTGACGGGACCTACAGGGAAGGGCAATTGGAGGGACCCAGGCCTGTAGGGGAGAGCAGTTGGGGGAAACCAGGCCTTCAGGGGAAGGCAGTTAGGGATGACCAGGCATGCAGGAGAGAGCAGTTAGGGGAAAACAGGCTCATAGGGGAGCAGTTAGGCATCAATCAGGCTGGAAGGGCAGTGGTTAGGGTATGATCAGGCAATCCAGAAGGTAGGCAGGAGAGCAGTTGGGAACCAGCAGTCCTGAATTGTGAGAGGGATGTCCGATTGCCCTCGAGGAGTCCTAGATTAGAGAGGTACAGCACCTCCTACTGGACTTAATGTGCTTTTTCTCATTCCTTTTAGTTGTAGAATTTCCACTCAGCAAGCCTTCCCATGGTTCTGGATGATATTTGTTTTGTCTTTTAGTTGTAGTTTTAATATGGTTGTGCGCAGAAGCAAATTCAGGTGTTTACCTATACCGCCATCTTGGTTTTTTGAGAATGTCTTGTTTTAGAGGAATAAAATAATTCTCTTCAAAGTTTATAATCATTCAAGGGGACATGGAACTAACTTTATAATGTATCGGGAATTTTATTAAGCCCATTTTATACCTATATTTGTTTATTTAGGTCTTGAAACTGTCCTGACAATGAACACTAATCACTATTATAAATTACAGTTTTCTTATTTGTCTTTTGCATTATACTGAAAGCTATTAGAGAACAGAAACCATGCCTTCTTTAACCTTGTATGTATGGTTATTTGCAGGGTGCCAGACCAATGAGAGTTTAGCAGATTTAATTAATCAACTATCCAGTAGTTAATAAGGCAACTTGCACAGATAGTAAGTGTCTCACAATATCGCAAAGGTGTAATGGCCATTGTAATGAAAAAGTATCTTTAGACTAAAGGATGATGCAGGCAACTCTATAGGCTATAAGAGAATTTATTAAAGGGCAATTAATAAGGACCCAGGAGTTTTACACAAATTATTTTCCACTAACAGGCCCTTGTTTTAGCACTTTCTTAATAGTAAAGTTCAGGTACTAATGATTGACAAGACAAAGGGACAAAGAATGTAGTACTTACCATACTTCCTGGTGATAGATGGTTGTTTCTAATTGATATCATCACCAGCTGGATATTTATCTTGGTGTTTTTGCCATTCCAACTTTTACTAATAAAGAGATCAAAGTTTTGGCACCTGAAGTTACTTTCTGGGGAGCCAAGATCAACAGTAATTAATATAAATGTGAGAAGTCCAGTCAGAAGGCGGAAAGGGGCTTTTGATATTCACAGGAATGAATATCTGCATTTTATTACCTGTTACTGAGTCAATGGCCTAAAGCAAACTCCCTCAACCTGACAATATTACTGTTTACTAAACATCACCTTTGATATGTCTGTTTGCATTCATAAAAGGCAACTGTGTATTCTAGTAAATAAAAAGCAGATGGGAAGGAAGCCTCAGTGGAACTTGGTCACTTGTACCAAGTTCACAACTGGCTTCCTACATAATTTCCAAATTATGTTTCTTGTCTTGTGTAATTAATTTGAGTGTCAGCCCTTTCTCTAAGTCCTATTGAAACAGTTACAGATATTATATTCTTATTGTTAATTATTTTTAAAGTTTTACCTGTGAATTGGATCCCGAACTTTTCTTAAATATTTAGCTATACACCTTCAAGCTAATGTTTTATTTTTCTCCCTTCCTTTGACCTAAAATTATTGAGAACTAATATTAAGCATCATGTCTATGAAAACAGAAAAAAGTTAATGATCACAGCAAATTATCAACCAGTTTCTGAGTTTGTGAGGCTGCTAGTGGAGAAATTTCTCTCTGTAAGGCTCAAAGTTTCCTCTGCTGAAATGAAGGCAGGCAGTAACTATCTGATAGATTCTCCTGGTCTGCAGTTTGAATGTTGAAGTTCCAAGATATATCTTACAAGGATCTAGTCATTAATATTTTTGTAAAAGCCCCCAGGTGAATTTAATATGAAACTAGAGTTGAAAGCTGCTGGAACATTTCCTGAATTGGTTCCTTAGTGTTGCCTACTTTGGGGGTTACTTTATAATGTTTGTCAAGTTATTTAATCTGATTGATAGACAGAGCTAAATGAACTTATAATTTAGTTAGTTATCTTGACTCTCCCGCAGTACATAATTGCATTGTAGAAAAGAAAAAAATATCTGGGAGAATCTCCATCGCAGTCTAGTCCATTTTTCTAAAACTAACACCTTCTACAAAAAAAACAAAAAAAGAGGCAGAATAGACAGACATGTCTCAAGCCTTGTCTCTGAGCAGACAGAAAGAACAGCTGAGGGTCGCACTGGGAGTGTTTGTTGGCAAGTTAAGAGACAGCTGTACTCCAGGAGAAGGTGGGGGACTGCTGGACAGGGCTCCCCTAATGGAACAGTCCCCACTGCTGCTGGAGCCACCAGTTCAGACATGGAGACCCCGTCATCTTGAAGGGGAAAGTGGATGTTATTGGAAGCCTGAAAATTTACAACTACGACACCCACCAAACAACTGTGAACCACAGAACACTGGTCCTCAATTGGCAAAAACACTCGGATTCAGAGGAGCTCTACACTCCCTCACAGAAAGGTCAGATTTCACCTGGGATAAGGTGAGATCTCTGATCCCACAGGACAGAGAAATGCACACATTGTGGGAGATGGAGGACCAAGGAAGTCTGCATCTAGAGAAATCCATGGCTGTTGGGCCTGGCATGATCTGTGAATGTGGAAGGGCATCCTCAGAGCTGCTAACAGAGGAGATCTCTAAAAAGCAACCCATTTTGATATGACACAGGAGGACAGAATGGAAGTTTTAAAGTGTGCTGGCTGCTTTGACAAGAGGGAGAAAGGTAGACTGTGCAGACTTGTGCTTTCTTCTTCAGATCCTTGCTTCTGAATACTAAGCCCAATAGATAGGATCAACCCAGTTGGGGACACCCTATGTGACTGCAGGGGAAAGTTGTTTTTCTGGAACCTGGGGATCAGAGCAGGGAGTGACTGTCAGAGAACCAGCTCTGGGTCAGCCACTCCCACAAACCGGCATTGAGTGCCACAGGGAAAGCAGGATCTAAGCACAGCCTAGAGAGGACCTGTAGTCTCTGAAGTCAATCCAGAAACACTACCACCCAAGGGCTGAATCACAAATTGAATAAAGAGATTAAGATACACTGCCTGTTTAAAAATCAGGACTAGCTTACAACATTGAGCACCAGTGGAACACAGGGAACTGCAATACTGTCCTGAATGAGAAACAGGCACACCAAACAGAGCAATAGAGGAAGTGAATGACCTTCACTACTGCAAATTCTATTTTTCAATTTTTTAAAAATTTTAATTTTTAATTTTTCATTAAGAAAATATTTTTTGTTTTTTTTCTGCACTTTATTTTACCTTTTTAATTATTGCATTTTTATTTTCAATCAGTATTATTACTACTACTATTTTACCTTTATAAAAAAGTGTCATTTATTTTACTTTGCGATTAAAATTCTACATTCTATTTTCATCTTTCCTTTAGCATCATTTTACTCTATCTCAACTCTACCTTTATACCATCACTCTCTTCCTAACTTTTCCCCTTTTGTTGTCTTTTTCTCTTACCCTTTTCCTACTTTAGATTTTTCCTATTTTTTCTTTTTACTCCTGATCAAATTTCACCCTACTTATATATCTAATTTCTAATCCCCTGCTCCAAATTCATACACACTTCTTTTTTCTCTGTCTTCACTATCCAAAAAATTGTTTTTCTCTCTGTCCTTTTTTTGCTATTTGCTTGAATGTTGATTATATCAAAGTTTTATACATTTTTTGTGAGATTGTTTTGCTTATTCTTTTTCTGTTTTGTTGTTTTTTTTTTGCTTTGTTTTTGTTTGTTTATTGCTTCTGTTTCCTCTCACCTTCAAGATATTAGTTGTTGTTTGTAGTTTGTATTAATCTCTAGGTACTTATTGATGGCATTTGTTGGGAGTAGTGATTGTTCTATTGGAGTTTTCTCCCCATAGATATAATTTGCTCCCCTTCTCTCTTTTATTCTTTTTTTCTCTCTCTTATTTTTCTCTCCCTTCTCCCAATTTCATTTTGGTACTCCTTTCTTTTCTTTCTTTTTTTCTATTCTCTCTTCTTTTCTCTTTTTCTTCTTCTTTTTTTCTTTTTTTTCTAGCAAGGCTCACCAAGAACCATCATTACCTTGCTCTGGTGGTCACCTTTACTTGTGGTTATTAATATTGTGAATATATTTCTGTTCAGTGCCTTGTGCATTGTACCTAATTGTGTTGTATTTTGTGCCTTTAAATCAATGCAGGAGAGAGAACAATATAACCAGACAGCCAGAGAAGAGAGACCCTGAAGAGACAAAGAAGGAGCCTGCATATGAGAGAAAAGCAGGCATCACCAGGAAAGTAAATACTTGAAATGGAGGCAAGCAACCTGCCAGGGAAAGAATTCAGAGAAATGGTCATAAGGTGCCTGAAAAGAATGGAAGACAAATTTGACAATATGAGTAAGAACTAAGGGGAAATGAAGGAGAACCAAGAAGAAATGAAAAATGACATTGCTGCTGTAAAGAACTAAATAGAAAGCATCAATAGTAGACTAAAAGAAGCAGAGGATTGCATTAGTGAGCTAGAACTGAGGTAGGAAAAAATACACAAGTAAGGAAGCTTCTTGAAAAAAATTAAAAAGCAGAAGGAGAGCCTAAGTGAACTTTGGGACAACACAAAACAAAACAACATCTGCATAAAATGGGGGTTCCAACAGCCTAGGTGCCCGTCAGCAGATGAGTGGGTCAGAAAACTGTGGTACATCAATGGAATTCTATGCTGCCATTAAAAAGGAACTCTTACAATTTGCAGCAACCTGGATGGAACTGGAGAGCCTTATGCTTAGTGAAATAAGCCAGTCTATGAAGGAGAAGCATCACATGATCTCACTCATTTGTGGGTAATAAAGAACATTGAAACTGATGAACAAAAGGATAGATACAGAGGCAGTAAAGCATCAAAC
>PVJN01015624.1:26553-44113 GCA_004026805.1 Lasiurus borealis | reverse complement strand
GAGAGGAACAACTGTAATAATCTGAACAATAAAGACTTATTAAAAAAAAATAAATGGAAGGAGGGAGGAAGGAAGTGATGCAGTGGAAGGCAATGGAGGCCAGGACACCGATGGAAAACGGCAGGGGCAGTGGAGAGAAATTGATTTAAGGGCTAGACGGGAGCAAGCATGGGGGCCTATTAGCTGGGGATGGGGTTGGAGTATGGGGCTGTTTGATACAGAATACTTACTTGTGTGGAGGGGCAAGGACCAGACTGGGTTCCCCGCATAAGGAGTCGAATTAAGGTCAGGGTGACCTCGGGCCTGGAGGCAGTAAAACCAGGAACTGGTGGGTTTCGTACACAAACCCCAGGTACCTGAGGCACACCCAGGGTCTGACAAAGGACCCTAAGAAGGACATCTGCATTCCAAGCTGCTTGCTTAATCAGAGTTTAGATAAAGAGTAATGCTTAGCCAATTAAAGTTAGCCAAGTCCTCCTGCGCTGAGGATAAAAGGCATTTGCTGCAGAAGTTTCAGGGCTCTCGTGCTTCCCTGCTGTGTCAGTGGAACCGGGAGCCTGGACTCGAGTTCGTAATAAAGGCTTCCTAAATTTTCCAATTGGCTGTCTGGTGGTCGTCTTTCGCGTGTGGGTTCGAGTCCCACCTGGGTCGCCCCACAAGACTTGGTTTCGAGTGAAGGAGGAGAAAGGCAATGGGTTTAGGGAAGGTCTGGACCTGAGGCCAGGAGGAGGAAGTCCAACAGCCCATGGCCTCTCCTCCTTCCTGCCCCCTAGCTGGCACATCCGGCGTACAAATGGTCTGGGAAGAAGCTGTTCATAGGGGTGACCCCCGCCTAGGCTGCTTGGAGGAGACTGGCTGCCCTCCATTCTGCTTCCCTAGATACAACAGAGGCTGCCAGCCTCCAGCTTCCTGGGAACACCTCAACATCGCCCTTTCCCTGCCCGGGTGTCACCACTCCCTATGCCTCCTGAAGAGCATAAGAAACACAAACTCATGTTGCTTTCTCTGATCAAGTAAAATGAATAACCCATGTCTATGTTCCTATCTTATCTCGGGGCTCATTTCTGGCCCGAACATCAGTTCGCTTCTGTACTTCCCCTTACGAGCAGAAAAGGCAGGAGAAACAAATGTAAACAAATAAAGCTGCACCCCTGGTTAAAGGTCAAGTTATATAACTCTCTTCAAGCTATAAAAAAATGCTATGTAAATAGCAGTTACCTGCGTTTTTAAACCTGCCAGTTGCATGATCTCACCGATACGGAGCAAGTCGGACACACTTCTTCCCTGTGCCTGGGTGAGGATTTCGTAACATGTTCAGCCTTCCCCACGTGTCCACGGGGTGCGCTCATCCGCAGCTGACAGAGGAGACGGAGGGCGCACGGTGGACTTAGTCAGCTGAGCCCGCACCAAGCGGGGGCAGCGTGGGGCTACGGCTCCAGTGTCCGTCCCAATTCCACGCGGTCACCAGCCTGCTCTTCCACAGCAGGGCGGAGTCTGCACCCACACAGAACGCGGGAGGTTTCCATCTCTTTCCCAGAGCCATTGTGAATTTTAATCCCCAAACAACAGAGCCAAAGCCTGGGTTCAAAACCAGGGCTCCAGCCCAGCTCTCTCACCAACCAAAGTGGCTGAGGCACCCAACTCCCCGAGAGCATTTGTCCTGGGGAACAGTTCCCTAAAGCCCTGAGGCAGGGCAGCCTGAGGTTCACCCTCAGAGCCAGAAGCATTGGTATCCTGTAGCTTTCCTCCTAAAGTTACGGGGGGAGAGAATACCTCAAATAAAGGCTAACGTGAAGGAGGCAGGGTTCTACCGAAACCCTGCGCTGATGTGCCATTTAACCCTCCCGGCTCTATGAGGTGGGTATTATTTATTATTACTTCCAATTCATACCAGAGAAACTCAGACGCAGAGAGGTTATAAAAGATCCAAGGTTACACAGGTAGGTGGTGAGAGAACCAATGATCTGGCTGGAGTCCACACTCAGGACTGCTCCCTCACCTATGTTTGCTCTGGCAGATAATCAATTGGCTCACTTTTCCTCACCACCTGCCTATGTGACCAGGGAGCTAGCAGAGGGAACCTGCACCCACACATTTGAATCTGAGAGTTCTCCCTGAAAGGATCCAATCAACCAATAATCAGGTATTTACAAAACATCCTGTCTCTAAAATTCCTTCTTTCAACCGAACAAGGCATTGCACGTACAGCCCTCCTCTGTTCTAGCTTTCTTATCATCCAGGGGTACAGGGAAGGGGTTCCGAATCAGTCTTCTCATGGTGTGCCACTTTGGGACAGGGATTATTTTCAGCTGAAGGTAACTGAGACCCTTTTACCTCTCCTTTCAAGATTTTTAAATTGGGGAGCTTGCCCATATAATAAGAGTTATTATCAGAAACTAGAGGCTCGGTGCATGAATTCTTACAACAGTGGGGACCCCTCAGCCTGGCCTGGGGGATTGGGCTGAAACTGACTTTCTGACATCCCCTGAGGGGTCCTGGATTGCAAGAGGGCACAGGCCGGGCTGAGGGACCCCACCAGCGCACGATTGAGGTGGGGAGAGATGTGGGAAATTGGCTTGCTGGGGAGGGACCACGGGAGGACTCTAGGGCATGTCTGGCCTGTCAGTCCCAATTGGCCGGACCCCAGCAGCAAGCTAACCTAACGTACCAGTCAGAGCATCTGGCCCCTGGTGGTCAGTGCTTGTCATAGTGACCGGTCGACCAGTCAACTGCACCCTGGTGGTGAGAGCGGTTGAGTGGCCTTAGCATATCATTAGTATATTCTGCTTTGGTTGAATGGCTGATCAGTTGACTGGACACTTAGCATATTAGGCTTTTATCATATAGCAGTGGTTCTCAACCTTTCTCATGTCTTTCTCATGCTGTGACCCACAAGTTGGGAACTGCTAGCAGAGTCACCTAAGATCATCGGAAAACACAGATGTTTACATTACGATTCATAACAGTAGCAAAATTACAGTTATGAAGTAGTAACGAAAATAATTTTATGGTTGAGGGTCTTCACAACATAAGGAACTGTATTAAAGGGTCGCGGCATTAGAAAGGTTGAGAACCACTGTTATATAGGATAACATTTTATGAGCTATCTAGAGGGCAGCGGGAACTTCTAATTACTGAACATCAGTTCTTATCATCCTATTAATGGCCTTTCTCCCTTCCTCAAGCCCCAAGGAGCCTTACCTCATTCTTCGCTAAGGATTCCATTTATACCTCATTTTCCCTTCCTGTCTGAACCGCTCATGGATGCGGGGTTCCTGTGTTTATGTATGTAATTAAATTTGGTTATTTTTCTGACAATCAGACTCATATAGATTTTATTAGACCAGCTAAAAGGACCTTGAAGGATAAAGTTTCTTTCTCTACCACAAGGTACATACCACAAGGTACGTATATACATGACCGTTTCAGTGACCAATTCCCCAAAACAGCCCGTGACATTTCCTCAAAAGCACTCCACAAGGTCCCATCTGTGGTGTTTCCTCTTCCCTTTCTGTAAGGAAAGACCATATTCCTCTGAAGGGATATGGGCAAGATATTCCCAGCTGTGAGCACCCGGATTCAGGGGAAGGAGACAAAGATATAAACAGAAGCTTCAATGGTCACGGAATTCCAGATACACACAGATGTGAGAGCATCTGTCCCATGACCCTTAAGCAAAAGTTTCAAAATGAGGAAATTAGGCCACCCTTGAACTTGCATCACAGAAAGGTCTCAAAGGCCAGACTACGGGCACCTCCGTTCCTCCCTCCCTGAAGAGAGTTCAGACAGGACTATGCCTAAGCAGTGTCTAAGAACTGTCATTAGCTAGAGAGGGGTGGGCAGAGAAGGCAGAGAGAGGAGCACCTTCCCAAGTCCTGGGAACCCTCAAAGCAGTAACAGAGAGCCATTTGGATCCAGTATCAGGCTGCTTAAAGAAAGAGGGCTCCTGCCCCCTCCTCCACTCCCCGCCCCCCACCTCAAGACACCCTAGGGAAGTCCATATATGCACAAGGGTCCTCTTCCCACTCACAAAGTCAGTTTGGGACTTTGGAGGCAGCTGACCCACACATGCCCTCGATGTTCGCTGTGTTGCAGGGTTTGTAAGTCTCAGGGTAAATGATGAGTAAAGCTAATGGGGTGTGAGGAAAATCATGATTTACCTTGCATTTTTTCTGACACGGAAGCTATGCTGAGTGAACACAGGGCTCCTCGTTCCATCAAGGGAATATGATCTTCCCCATTTTTCCTGGGACAAGAGCCTCTCATTCTATCTTTTGTAATTCCATTTTGGATAGGTACACCTGTAGAAAGCTCTCTGACTGGTAAGAGAAACAACAGTTTACGTGCCATTGTCTTCCGCCTCGAGGACGGGAGACACTTTAGGGAGTGGTGGAGACCAGGGGACCTGGCGTGCAATGGCCTGCTCTAGAGAGAAGGCTGCTCAGCACTGCCTTCAGGAATTCTTAAAGGCAGATTGTTTGGAACTTCCCAGTTTTCAGTGTTGGTTCAGTTTCCTTTGTAACCCTGTGCTGGCCTGATGAGACGTTTCTGTTGGATGGATGTGACCCATGTCTCCACTTTGTAACCAGGATGTGGTAACTGTGTGCAGTCGAATGTGGTAAAAAAAAAAAAAGCTTGCCTAGACGAACTAACCAAATCTTGGTTGTGTAGCTTCACTGTCTGCTGAAGGTAGTTTGGCTAGAAACTCTTAAGATCCCACAGGTTTGAATTTAAACCCTGGCTCTATTTCCACTTGTGAATTATTAGCCTCTCTTACCTACAATTCCATCTGCAAAACGGGTTGATAATACCCAACTTTGAGATATTTGTGAGAATTAAAAATGTGTGTGAGAAGACAACTAAGACAAATTTAATTCCCCCCATTAAAGAAGTGACCTGGCAAGTCTAACTTAGTGTCTGTAGATTTCAATGTTCTCATCTGTTAAAAACTAAAATCCTCCTCATGGGATGGGATGAAATGACGTAGATGACAGCAGTGTTTATCTATTAGAAGAGGTGTTGACTCGATGGCTAACACCCCTTCCTCTCATTTCTAAACCAACAAAGCAGTAATCTGCCCTTCAAGTATGTTTACACTGAGTGGACAGATTTATTATTATAATCATAATAATCATAATAATCTAGCCACTCAGTGTGTGTGGGTGTGTATGTGTGGTGTGTGTGTATTAGAGGCCCAGTGCATGAATTTGTGCCCGGGTGGGGTTCAGCCAGGATGGCCAGGGGGAGGGGACATGGGCGAATGGCTGGCCTGCCTACTGGTCAAACCCCTGGTCAAAGGGACAATTTGCATATTAGGCTTTTATTATAGAGGCTATACACTGAGTGGCCAGATTATTATGCGGTCAGAGATCATAACAATCTGGCCACTCGGTGTATACCCTTAAACAACTGTATGGAGAAGACAGTGTCACATGTGTGGTAGTTCCTTAAGAGGGTAACCAGCAATCTGCTCCCCCGTGCCCAATTCCACCACCTCACACAGAGGACGGTAAACATTGTTAGGACACCACCTGCTGCTCACTTAAGGGCCAGGACAGTTCATTTTCTCCATAACTCTTGTTCTAGAGAACTGACGCAGAAAATAAAGTCCCCTAACAGCTTCATCTTCCTTTTTAGTCACACAGAGAAAACTAAACCACAAGCCAATTTTCACTTAGGGTACCATCATGAGTTCACTATGGCATTTTCCAACTGTAAGGGGACAATTGTTGACTCTCATTTCCCCATACATTTCAAGGAAACTGAAACGCAGTTTGGCATTTCCTCAACTGAATTCTTAAAGCATCTTTACGACCTCTTTTACACTAGCAAATCTGCACACTAGGCAAGCTATAGGCTGAGGGGATTCATCCAACTTCAACTTTCAACTATCACAGACAACATTTACTTAGCTTGTTTTCCTTGAAAAACAGAGGCATTAAAATCAGTTCCACTGAAACTACTAAGAAATGTGGGTTTATCTTTGAGGAGTATGTCACCCCTCCCTCAACTGAACTTAGCATCTCCCTCAAACAATCATCACTTTGTCAAATTACTAATGCGGCATGACAGAATGAGGAGAAATTACATGATAAATCCAGAGAGGGGCAGAAAAACAAGAAAGTTGGATGGCTATAATACAGATATTACTCTCCACATCCCTCTTCTTCAAAACCGGGTGCCTGGAAAGGAAATTAATCTCACAGAGTATTCTAGGAATCAGTTCTTTCCTAATACAGTAGTTACACATCACAATGCCAGAAGCAAACAAGATCAGGGCATTAAAAAGACAACACACACCCAGATAAGATCTCTTTCAGGTAAGAAGATCCACTTACCTTGAGATTTGTTTTATAATGCACATTTCTAATTAATTATACAATGCTTCCAGAGGTGAACACAGATTCGAAGTGTATCTGGGTGTGTTCACTCCTCTTAACTCTGAACTCTGTTTTTCATGTGCATAACTTGGGAAGAACTTGGGCAGTTTGGAAAAATTGCTAACACATTTTATCCAACCTGTCCCTTCTGCAGACAACTCAGGCCCCAAGCTTGCTAATACGCTTTGTATAAAAAAAAGCTGACCCAGCATCCACCTGCATCAACTTGATCCGCCTGCTCTGTCACACTCAGCAAACACCCTATGCCTTCTGAACAAAATAAAGCAGCACCCAGGAGAGAGAAAAAGAGGGCTTTCTATGAGTCTACAGTGGCAGCCGCGACTCCCAGCTGACGAAAAGTGAGGGTCTGGGGAAGGCCTGGAATCTAGACTCACTTAGCGGTTCACTTCCAAACCTAGTTTCTGCACAAAAAGCTGCACGGGTGGTGGAGGCACTGGCAGTGGTGGTGCTGATGACGGCAGTGGTGGCACTTACTTTTAAAGGAAAATGCCAAACATATAAAAGTAGACACACCATTTGTAAAGAAGAATCCCGTACCCCGGGGGGGGGGGGTCCCCTCATCCAGCCTTTCATCTCCTTCCCCATCACGTTTCCACTAGCCGTGCCCCTCCAAACTGGGTTATTTTGAAGCTAATAAATTATTCCAATGTCAGTATTTATTTCTAAAAGACAAGGATATTTAAAACACACACACACATACACACACACACCTAATTATGATACCATGACCTAAAGTAACTAAACAAAACTAATATCCTTTAATGCTACCCAATCACCAACACAAATGTCCTCCATAGGCTCAATTTTTCAAAATGTTCTTAAAAAAAAAAATCAAACCAGGATCCAAGTCTCCTACATTGCATTGCCCTGTTATGGCCCTCGGTTTTCCCAGCAGGTTCCCCACCCTGTGACTTTCAGGGCAGCCAGGCTGAGCCCCCATCCCGTCCCCCTGGCAAGTCTCAGTGCCTCTGCATCAGCCGTTTTCCTCTTTAGAGAAGTTTCCCAAGAAAAGCCACCCACAACCACAACCGAAAGAGTTTCACCCGAAGCCACTAGCGGCTCTGAGAACCACGCACCCACTCACCCGTCTCTCGCCCCCGTGACCTGGGTGGGTTTCTCTCTGGGGCGTGGGCTCACCCGCAGGGCGAAGCGAGCGCGTCCTCTCGCGGGTCCTCCCCCGGGCGCCTCGGCCGAGAGCGGGGCGGGCCCGGCCGCCACCGACCGACGCCACCGGCCCAGGTGGGACCCGGCGCTCCCGCCGCCGCCGACTTCCGGAGGGAGGGAGGGAGACCCAGGTCATCTGCGGAGACACCTGGAACCGCGCCACCCTCTCCAACAACAACCAGCAGCCCCGCGAAACCCGGGGCCCCACGTCCCTCCCCGCGCCCCGAGGCCGGGAGGAGGCGCCACGGCCGCCCCCAACGCATCCACGTGCGCGCGCGGGCGCGTTACGGTGCAGACCCCTCGGCGGCCGGGAGGGAGCGGGACAAGGACACGCGCCTACTCCTGCCACCTCCCCGTGTCTGACACAGAGGGCGCGGCCTCCCGGGTCCCCAAACCCCGACAGCCAGCGCAGGGCGCCACGGGAACCCCCGCGCCCAGGCGGCCCGGCCCGCGTCCGGGGCTCCCAGCCAAGGCGCGCCCCGCAGCGGGCCCCGCAGCTGTTGGAGCGACACCCCAGCGCGGAGCCCCTGGAAGGGACATCGCCCTCCCCGTCGCGCAGGGCGCCCGTTGGGAAGCCGCGAGCGGCGCCGGGGCCGCCAACCTCCCCCCGGCCGGCCCCGCACTCACCCCCGGGGGCTCCCGCTCCGCGTCCCGGCGCGCCGGGCGCCCGACCCGTCCGACGCACGAGACGAGCCAGCCTGGGCACCTGCCCGGCTCCGTCCCAGGGGCCCCCGCAGCAGAGAGACTGGAGCCGGCGGGCGAGCGCCCGAAATGAGGGGTGACAGTGGCGAGACCGGCGCCCCGGACCCCGCGGCGACCCCTGCCGCCTCGAGGCCGCTCCGACCAGGAAGTCGGGTGGGGCGCCGGGAGCCTTCGGGAGCGCACGCCCGCCCCGTAGCGACCCCGGCGGGAGGTGGGCCGGAGGGCGCCGCCTGCCGGCGGGGCGGCGAGAACCCACGAGAGCCGCCGGTGCGGGCTCCCCACGGGGAGGAGCCGCGTCCAGGCTGCAGAGGGGACACCCCCGCGGCGATGCCCCTGCGCCCCGGGACACACCGTCCTCCATCCCGCAGCCTGGAGGCCCCCAGGCCAGGGCGCCCCCGGCTCCCACTGGGTGGGTGCGCAGGGCGGTCGCGGGGCAGTTGTCTCCAGGTGGAGGCGGGTTATAAAAAGGGTAACAGAACTTGACACATGTATGCCCCTAAGCAACCGCCGGTAGTGCTCTATGAATTCCCATTTTTAAATAAAAAAAAATCTGCAAATAGTACTTTTACAAAGAGCACACTTACACCGCGTTGTCTTTTGGAGCCAGCGGTGCTAATTTGATATTTAACAAAACGCTTGTTGGGCACCTAGGACTTGCCATTTAAACATTTAAAATACCCCTCGCCCGTTTTGCTCAGTGGTTAGGACTGACGGGTCGGTCCTGAAGGGTCGGTGGTTCCATTCTGGCCAAGGGCTGGGTCTACACCACCCCATTCCCTGTCTGGGCACGTGTGGGAGGCAACCGATTCATATGTCTCTTACAGGGATGGATCTCTCCCCCTCCCTTCCACTCTCTCTAAAAATCAATGGAGCCCGGCTGGCATAGCTCAGTGGTTGAGCATCTACCAATGATCCAGGAGACCATGGTTGGATTCTAGTCAAGAGCACATGCCCAGCTGAAACCGGTTTGGCTCAGTGGATAGAGCGTTGGCCTGCGGACTGAGGGGTCCCGGGTTGGATTCCGGTCAAGGGCATGTATCCTGGTTGCGGGCACATCCCAGGTAGGGAGTGTACAGGAGGCGGCTGATCGATGTTTCTGACTCTCTATCCCTCTCCCTTCCTCTCTGTGAAAAAAATCAATAAAATGTACTTAAAAAAAAAAAAAAAGCACATGCCCAGGTGGTGGGCTCCATCCCCAGTGCGGGGTGTGCAGGACGCAGCCTATCAGTGATGCTCTCTCATCATTGCTGTTTCCGTCTCTCTCCATCTCCCTTCCTCTCTAAAATCCATAAAAATATATTAAAAACAATAATAATTAAAATCAATGAGGAAAAAATCCTCAGGTGAGGATTAACGAGCAAAGAAAAGTAGTAAACATTTAAAACAAGGCAAATGCCTCCTCCTCTTTTATCCATAGAGCTTTGAACAGGGAGAGTGGCCTGGGCCTCCCTTAACCACCCAGAGAGCCGGGACTGACTGGCTTGCAAGGAACTTGGTGAAGGCTG
Organism: Lasiurus borealis; assembly: GCA_004026805.1. NCBI lineage: Eukaryota > Metazoa > Chordata > Mammalia > Chiroptera > Vespertilionidae > Lasiurus > Lasiurus borealis. The sequence goes on along the minus strand of PVJN01015624.1, from coordinate 34,341 downwards.
GCGGAGGGGTGAGAACTGAGACTGAAGTGTGGGCTGCTAGGGGAACTGAGATAGGGCATGACCCGACCTGGAGAGGTCAGAGAGGAATTCTAGAAGGGAGAAGTGAGAGCGGAAGGACTTGCAGGATTCACCAGGATGTGAGGTGTTTCCTCCAAGGAGTCCACCTTGTGGGGGAAGCAGAAGCAGAAAGCTGGGCAGAGAAGGCACGTTCTGAGAGCAGAAGGGCAGGTAAGTGAGTCTAGCTGAAGAGAGGGTGTGAGCTGGATTAGAGCAGGGGCCACAGGGGCCCGATCTCACTCCAGTCAAAACTAACAGCTGCCATCTGTGGAATGTCTAGGTAAGGCAGGAGCTGGACGTGCCCCATGCCAACCTAGGCTCACACCAACCTTGCAAGGTAGGGCTGTTACTCCCCTTACAGAAAAGGAAAACAAGGCCTAGGAAGCTGAGGTGCCTGCTAGTGACAGACAGCACTGGGAGGAGGTGTCTCTGAGGGAACACGGGTTTATACGGTTTCAAAACAGTCTCTCTCTTTCTCTTTTTTATATTTTATTGATTTTTTACAGAGAGGAAGGGACAGAGATAGAAAGTCAGAAACATCGATGAGAGAGAGACATCGATCAGCCGCCTACTGCACGCCTCACAGTGGAGATGTGCCCGCAAGCAAGGTGTATGCCCCCAGCCGGAATTTAACCTGGGACGTTTCAGTCCGCAAGCCGACGTTCTATCTACTGAGCCAAACCGGTTTCGGCCAAATGGTCTCTCTTAAGGCCTCTTTCCAGGCCAGTCCAGAAGACTGAATTGGTCTTCAGATGTTCCCAGCATCCCCCAGTATCTCAAATGCCTATCTCTCCTCCCACCCCCATTTCCAAGCCCGTGTCACCCTGTCCTCACACCCCCTCCTATCTAGAAAAGTATATGGCTGTGCACACCACACTCCTTCCCAAGGGCAACCCTGTCTCGGGGGCTGGTGGAGGAACTGTAGCCGAACCCCTGGTTGTTCCTCAATATCCATTCTCTCCTTCCATAATAATAGAATGGAAGCTGAGCCCAGGGCTGTTTAGAACCAAGGCTGCATTTCTCTGACTCCCTTGCAGCAAAATTCATCAACAGGGGTGCCCCTAGTCCCTAGACACCACTTACTCCAGAAGTACTTTTAAGGCAGCTGCTCCCTCCCCACACCCTCCATCTGTCAGATATTTCTCAGGTGAGGACTAACAAAGAAAAGTAGTAAAACATTTAAAATAGGACCGGACAGACCTCGCTTACCACCACCTCAATAGCCATTCTGCCTTCTTGTTTGTAAGAGACTTTGTTCAGGAAGGCAATGTGCAGCACTGAAATGCTCACCTTCTCAAATGCCCCGTGGGAAAGTCACATGACTCCATTCTGGCCAATGAGATTTAGTGGAAAGTGGCCTAGAGGGTCTTGAGAAGGTTCTGGCAGAGGCCACCTCTCTTATTTATTTATTTATTTATTTATTTATTTATTTATTTGATGCCTTCTGGCAGTGTGGTTGCTGTGAGGTTGGAGGGGGATCGGCCGTTTTGTGACCACAGTGCAACCCTACAGAGAAAAGGAGGAACAAGACCTACTGCAAACTCCCTAGCTTTAGACTTCTTACTACCTGAGAAAAACAACCTCCTTACTTATTTAAAGCATCTTGGTTAGGGTGTGTTATAAGCAATTGAATGCAATCCTAAAGGATACACTATTCTTTCCGAAGAAAGGCCTCAAAAATCAATCTAGACAACCTTACCCAATACAGAGTGTTATAGCAGAAAGAGGGTGGGTTTTCGTGTGAGACAATCCAAGGCAGAGTTTCAGCTCTTCTTTTTTTTTTTTTTTTTTTAGCTAATGACCTTGGGCAAATTTGTGAAATTAGATTATGTATTATAAAATTAAAAAGTTGTCAAAAAAACATAAGGCACAGTGCCTGGTATGTGCTGAGTAATTAAGAAATGATCATTGTGCTCATTCTCATCTAACAGTGTTTGGCCTGGCCAATATGTAGATTCAGAATCATATATCACTTCCCAGTTTCACCCCTTAGACAAACCTTTCTGCCTATTCAGATCTTAAATGCTTTGTAACAGCAAAGTCAACTTTAAAGTTTCACTAAATATCACCACTCACCTAGGGTCTTATTCCTAGATTATATCTGCTCTATCAAAAGTGCTTATAGTGACCAATCATAAATTACACACTAGTTTGCAGAGATAGGTGCATATTTCTGTTTGACTCTGTTTTTTAAATAAGAAACTCTAATTTCAGTGCTGTTAGGTTTGTATTTTTTACCAAATAAGATGATCTAAAAACATGCTTGTTTTGAAAGTACAATGTATCACTCTATGCTGAAATTGAATAGCATTAAAAATTAATGTTATTTGCTTAGATTTTTAAAAAACATATTTTTATTGATTTCAGAGAGCAAAGAGAGGGAGAGAGAGATAAACATTGATTGGCTGCCTCCTTAATGTCCTCTACTGGGGATCGAGCCTGCAACCCAGGCATATGCTCTTGACCAGAATTGAGCCGGGATCCTTCAGTCCGCAGGCCCAGTGCTCTATCCACTGAGCAAAACTGGCTAGATATCTAATTTTAAAAAATAATACATGCTTTCAATCATTACAGGATTTTTTTATTTTAATAAATCTTTATTGTTCAGATTATTACAATTGTTCCTCTTTTTTCCCCCATAGCTCCCCTCCACCTGGATCCCACCCCACCCTTTCCCCTTACCTCCCCCCGCATTGTCCTCATCCATAGGTGTATGATTTTTGTCTAGTCTCTCCCTGCACCTCCTTTACCTCTTTTCCCCTGAGAATTATCAGTCCACTCCCTTTCTATGCCCCTGATTCTATTATATTCACCAGTTTATTCTGTTCATTAGATTTTTAATTCACTTGATTTTTAGATTCACTTGTTGATAGATATGTATTTGTTGTTCATAATTTTTACCTTTACCATTTTCTTCTTCCTCTTCTTAAAGAATACCTTTCAGCATTTCATATAATACGGGTTTGGTGTGATGAACTCCTTTAGCTTTTTCTTCTCTGTGAAGCTCTTTATCTGCCCTTCAATTCTGCATGATAGCTTTGCTGGATAGAGTAATCTTGGTTGTAGTTCTTTCTATTCATCACTTTGAATATTTCTTGCCACTCCTGTCTGGCCTGCATAGTTTCTGTTAGAAATCAGCTGACAATCGTATGGGTGTTCCCTTGTAGGTAATGAACTGTTTTTCTCTTGGTGTTTTTAATATTCTCTCTTTGTCTTTTGCTCTTGGTATTTTAATTATGTGTCTTGGTGTGGTCCTCTTTGGACTCCTTTTATTTGGGATTCTGTGCACTTCCTGGCCTTGTAAGTCTATTTCTTTTACCATGTGGGGGAAGTTTTCAGTCATTATTTCTTTAAGTAGGTTTTCAGTATCTTGCTCTCTTATTCTGGTATCCCCATAATTCTGATGTTGGTACACTTGAAGCTGTCCCAGAGGCTCCTTACACTATCTTCACATTTTTTTATTCTTTTTTCTTTTTGCTTTTCCAGTGGAGTGTTTTCTGCATCTTTGTATTTAAAATCTTTCACTTGATTCTTGCCTTCCTCTAGTCTGCTGTTAGGTTTCTGTATAAAATTTTTATTTCAGTCAGTGTATGTTTAATTTCTAGTTGGTCCTTTTTTTTTATCTCCTCTTGGGTCTTGCTAAATTTATCCATTTTTTTTCTAGGAAATTCTTAAAAAACCTTATAACCGTGGTTCTGAACTCTATATCCAGTCATTCGTTTTCCTCCAGTTCTTTAGTTTGTGATCTGTTCTTTTGTTTCTGCATATTTCACTGCTTCCCTGAGTTGGCAGAGTAGCTTTGTGTGCCAGATGTCCTATGTGGCCCAGTAGCTCTGCCTCCCCAGTTACCTGAGGTGGACACTCTTGGTGCACCCCTTTGTGAACTGTGTGTACAATCTTGTTGTAGTTAATTTTTGATTGTTGTTAGTATCACTGGGGGAAATTGACCTCCAAGCCAATTGGTTGTGAGGATCAGCTATGTCTGCACATTTGAGATTGCCTCCAGACCTCTGCCTTTCATGCATGCACATGAGCTTCTGGATCTCTGCCTTTCTTGTTCCCCTGAGTTTCCATGTGCTCTAGGGACCCATATGAGTCTGGGTCCCCAGGGTCTCCCCCAAAACTGGAGTTCAGTGCAGTTGGACCTGGATTTCAGTACTGTTGTGAGGTTCTGTTTTCCTCTCGCTAGAGAAAGCCAGCTGCACAATCAGTCAGTGCACTTTTGCTCGCCCCCAGATCTCTGTCTTTCACTGCTCCCCTAAGTTTCCGTGGACTCCTTCCTTTTCACAACTGTCCAGACTCCCCATATGAGTCTCTCCTGGAGCTGAGGTTCAGTGCAGTTGGGATTTTCTGTCTCTCTCCCTCTAGACTCTAGAGGAAGCCAGTCAGACCCTCCTCTGCCTGTCCTCTCCATGAGCATGTCTCTGTACCTCAGCTTTTTACAGCTCCTCTGAATCTCCATGAGTCCCTCTCTTTCCTTCTAGTTGTAGAATTTCACTCAGCCAGCTTTCCTGCAGTTCTGGATGATATCCTTTCTGTCTTTTAGTTATAGTTTTGAAATTGTTGTGCGAGGCAAGCAGTTTAGGTGTTCACCTATGCCACCATCTTGGTTTCTCTCTCCATTACAGGCGTTTTTAAGTTTAAAAAAATGCTGTAATTTATTTAACCTTCCTTCTATTGATGGACATTTAAGTTATTTCTAGTTTCTTTCAATTACAAACCATATGCTTTGAACATCTTCATCTCCATAGTTTTGTCCATTCGTTAAAGCTGACCACTTCTCCCGATTGCCCTGCTCCACACTTGCTGTCTCCTCTTCTTGAAACTCTCTTATTCCAAATACCACATGACTTAGTTCTTCACTCCCTTCAGGTCTTTACTCACATAAAAGTCTTCCCCGACCGCTAATATCAAATCACGAAGTGCCAAATACATCCTGGTCCCCTTCCATGCTTTCTCCTTCCCCCTTAGCACTTTTCATCTTCCAACATACTGTGTCCTTTAAGTGTTTACCTTTTTTTACCGTCTGTTTTCCTCCTACCCTATCACCCCAGAATGTGAACTCCAAAAGAGTGTTTTTTCAGAGTGGGGATTTTTGCTTGTTTTGGTTAATGCAGTATCTCCAGCATCTAGCACAATGTGCAGTACACACTTGGTGAATGAATGAAAGTATGTTTAAATATGTAAGTTCCTATAAGTACAACCTCTGGGGCACAGGAATTTATGTTTAAAATTTTAACTAACTGCCAAATTGCCCTTTTAAAAGGTTGAAACATGCCTACCATTGTGTGTGAGCATCAGCTTCCCCTCACATTCACTCACGAGGTCTTTCTTAAATTTTATTTGATAGGTTTCTTAGAGCCTCGATGACAATGGAATCCACTGTGGCTAATTTAAGCAAAAGTAAATAAATAAGTGAATAAATAAGTAAGTAAGTAAGTAAATGGATGATCATGACTCTCTGACAGACCAGAGAGCCAGGTGCACCTCTGCAGACAGGAACAGTGCCCAAAACACAGCATGGTGGCTGCTGCAAGGAACGCCACTGCTGTTGCCTCTGGACCCAGATGCCCTGCTTGCCCTCCTAAACCACCTGATTGGCTATTTACACTGACAATGTCAACCCTGCAACTCATTCTGCTCTGTAATGATCATTCTTGCCATTGTTTACCTTAGTGTGATATTTAAAGGGACATTGCTCACTCACAATCAATCTAGGCAATGTCTTTCCCATTCTTGACTTCTTTATCCTGAGCTGTCTTTTGATTGTCTAGATTTTTCAAGCAACTTTTCTGAGGGTTGGTGGGTAGCCTGTTTTCTGAGTCATCTCTCCTCGTAGCTATCCTCTGTGATCATGGACTTGTTTTTTCTTTACCTCTGCCTTCTGCTTTTTCTCAAACCCCTCTTCCAAGTCATTGATTCTTTTTGCAGACATATTTATACTTCTTCCTGGGTGATGCCATTTTACTTTATTTTCTTCTCCGATTTCTGAGATATCCTTCTGAAGCTTATTAGCAATGAATCACAGGTTCTTGTTAAATTCTTTGAGAATGAAGTATTTTTTTTAAGTATTCTTCTATATTTGTCTCTCTTTTTTTAAATAGTGCTATGTATATGATTAAAGCTGCATTGTTTTTGTATTTGGTCTCTGTATGTAAACTGTTTTGTGTTTTGGGGTCTGCCTTTAGTTCAAAATCAATCAGGAGAGGGTCATCGGAATGAGCTGGCAAAGTTTACAACTTCAAAATGAAAATGCTGCCTCAGCATGCTCTTTCCAATGATCAATGTTCTTTTTCTGAGGGGAGTAATTTCTGTCCAGGCGAGCAGGTTGCCCAAGCAGGAGGTTGTTGTACGCAAATGCAATGAGTCACAAACAGGTGTTTGTCTCCTCATTTTGTGTTTAACTGTGCTTAATGGTCTCTGGTGAGTTCCTGCAAAGCCAGTTTTGGTTTCCTTTCTTCTCTCTCCCACCTCCAAGCAACTTCATTGAGCAGGAAGCCAGACCCTAGAGGAAGAAGCATAGTTTATGAATTCAGTTTTATCATCCCTTTTCTCAGTTCCCACATTCCTTTCTGTCTGCCCACAATTCCGTTGTGGTTGGGTTTGTTTTTGTTTTTAATAGTTAACACTTATGGAGAGGCTAATATGGGCTATGTTAACATGAGCTCTAAGTGTTGGGTATGTTTTACTTCCCTTAATCCTTACAACCAATTCCTCATTTTATTTTATTTTATTTTTTAATATATTTTATTGATTTTTTGCAGAGAGTAAGGGAGAGGGATAGAGAGCTAAAAACATTGATGAGAGAGAGACATCGATCAGCTGCCTCCTGCACACTCCCTATTGGGTATGTGCCCGAAACCAAGGTACTTGCCCTTGATCAGAATCAAACCTGGGACGCTTGAGTCCACATGCCGATGTACTATCCACTGAGCCAAACCAGTTAGAACACTCTCATTTTAGCGCTGGCCAGTTTGGTTCAGTGGAAGGAGCGTTGGCCTGTGGACTGAAGGGTCCTGGGTTCAGTTCTGGTCAGGGGCACATGCCTGGGTTGTGAACTCGGTCCTCAGTGCAGGAGGCAGCCAATCAATGATACTCTCTCATCATTGATGTTTCTATCTCTCTCTTTCTCTCTGGAAAAAAAAAAAAAAGCCTCATTTTAAATATGAGGAACCAAAGGCAAAGAGAGATGGAATTACTGGCCCAAGCTACACAGTTTGTAAAGAACAGAAGCAGAAGTTGAGTCTCGAGAGCCACCGAGCTGTTGTAAGTCAGGAACAGCTAAAACCCTTTTTATTCACTATAACCTTGCTCACATTTCTTTATTGCCCGGGTTTTGGAGTTTGTAGTTATTTCCTTGTTTGTGTTACGGAGCGAGTCCCAAATGATAGACCACCGAAACCAATTTGATCAAACAAGCAAATTTTATTACAGATTCGAATCTGGGCTCAAACCGCAACTGACGCAGCAGCCAGCAAATGCCTTGGTGAGAGCCCCAATGGAGGGGCAGTCCCTCCTTTTATATCCCTCCTGACCTATGCTAGCCTGGCACTTTCTGATTGGCTCCTTGGTATCAGGGACACAGAGTTTTAGAGATGGAAATTTGAGCTTTATTATGGCTGGTTTTATAGCCCTATCGCAGGGATGAGCAAGCAAGCATTGTCTACAGAAGCGAATATTTGCGGTTAGCACAGCTGCCTGGAGGAGTTATCCTAAGAGCAGTGTAAAATT
>PVJN01015624.1:0-26453 GCA_004026805.1 Lasiurus borealis | reverse complement strand
ATTGTTGTTTCTCTTGTTCATTTCAGTACTTATATTTCTTGGAGAATACCAGAATATACACATTGTACATCAACTTTTACCAAAAACCTTCAGTACCATTATTTTCAAGTAAATTGCAATGTAGCTGTTGACTTCCCTACCCTGGGATCTGTAAGGTTGCTTGGTCCAATACAGTAGCCCTTGGTCATATGGCTATTAAGTCCTTAAAATATTTGCTAGTTGAGATATGCTGTAAAATACACACTGCATTTCAAAGACTTACATAATACAAAAAGAAAAAATGTAAAGTATCTCGATAACAATTTTATATTGGAATGATATTTTGGATATGCTATATTAAAAATATATAATATTAACATTAATTTCACTTGTTTCTTCTTCTTACTTTTTACAAGGTATCTACTAAAAATGTAAAATTACACAGGAAAAGAAACCATCAAGGAAACGAAAGGAGAGTCCACTGTATGGGAGAACGTATTTGGCAATGATACATCTAATAAAGAGTTAATATCCAAAATATATAAGGAATTCATACAACTTAACAAAAAAATCCAATTAAAAAATGGGTAAAGGACCTAAATAGACACTTTTCCAAAGAGGACATACAGATGGCCAAGAGACATATGAAAAAAATGTTCAAAGTCATTAATCATCTGAGAGATGCAAATCAAAACAACAATGAAATACCATTTCATACCCGTCAAAATGGCTGTCATCAACAAATCAACAAATGACAAGTGCTGGCGAGGATGCGGAGAAAAAGGATCCCCTCATGCAATGCTGGTGGGAATGCAGACTGATGGAGAATAGTATGAAGTTTCCTCAAAAAAGTAAAAGTAGAACTCCCATTTGATCCAGTGATTCCACTTCTAGGAATATAACCCAAAAAAACCAGAAACACCAATCAGAAAGGATATATGCACCTCTATGTTCATAGCAGCACAATTTACAATAGCTAAAATCTAGAAACAACCCAAGTGGATTGAGTGGATAAAAAGCTGTGGTACATTTATTCCAGGAGTACTATGCAGCAGCAAAAAAGGAGAATCTGTTGCCCTTTGAGACAGCATGGAGGGACCTGGAGAGTATTATGCTAAGTGGAATAAGTCAGTCAGAGAAAGGCAAGTATCACAAGATTGTTCTCATATGTGGACTTTAAATAACAAAATTAACTGATGAACGTAGTGGATCCAGAAACATGGAAGCATGGAACAGAGTGCAAAATCTCAGAGGGAAGGGGGGGAGGGTGGGTGGGTCGGAGGTAATCAACCAAAGACCTTTTATGCATATATGTCTAACCCATGGACACAGACAATAGGGTGCTGAGGCCTGGTGTGGGGAGTTGGGGGATTTGGAGGGGGTCAATGTAGACAAAAGGTGACATATGTAATACTTTCAACAAGAAAGAATTATTTTGATAAATACATAAATAAATGATTTTCTCTCAAAAAAAGTAAAATTACACATGTGCCTCATATTATATTTGGATTGCACAGAGTTCCTCTAGGATTGTTTGTATGTATGTTTGTTTGTTTTGTTAATCCTCGGCCGGGATATTTTTCCATTGATTTTTAGAGAGAGTTGAAGGGAGAGGGATAGACACACAGAGAGAAACATGCATGTGAGAGAGACACATCAATTGGTTGCCTCCCACACGACCCCCAACCAAGGCTGGGGATGGAGCCTGCAACCGAGGTACTTGCCCTTGACTGGAATCGAACCCGGACTTTTCAGTTTGCAGGCTAATGTTCTATCCTCTGAGCCAAACTGCCTAGAACCTAGGGATTTTTGTAGGAGCAGAAATGGTTTAGGCAAGACAGTAAGAGGGTGTGTGGAGGGGGATGCCATTGTGGGGGACAAAAAGGATCCTCATACAAGTGATTTAACTACATTGGTGGTAAGCATGTCATGTGGGGAAGACAAAAGGAGGGGATTGGAAAGCAAAAGGCAGAGATGGCATGCTCAAGACACTTGATAGGCAGACCCACCACCTTACCTTGTCTGCAATCAAAACTTGCCACTCACAGTGTGTTAATATCTGCCTGTGCAGATGCTGCCAATAATCCATGCCAGTCCTCTGCCTTTTCTGTGGTCAAAGCCACACAGCCTATTCCTTTCTTGTTCCTGTTTTTCCAAATATCTTGCTGACCAAGTCATGTTTATTTATTCTATTGATTCGATACATTCTGCATTTCACCAACAGAATATACCATTCAAAATATTTCCAACTATATATGCTTCACAATAAAACAAGAGGGGGAGAATCGAAGGCAATCGCTAAGAAACAGATTGGCTGTGAGTGGATCATTGCTGAAGCAGGGTGATGGGTATTTGGAGGGTTATTATACTAGTAGAGGCCTGATACACAAAATTCATGCATTGGGGCGGGGGGCGCCAATCCCCTCAGTCTGGCCTACGCCCTCTTGCAGTCCGGGAGCCATCAGCCACTGCTGCTGCCCTTGCCAACCTTGACCCCAGCTTCTGGCTGAGCAGCACTCCCCTTTGGGAGCACACTGACTACCATGGGGCAGCTCCTGCATTGAGCGTCTGCCCCCTGGTGGTAGTGTGCATCATAGCAACCATTGGGTCAATTTGCATATTAGCCTTTTATTATATAGGATTCAGTCTACTTTTGTATATGATTGAAATTTTCCTTAATAAAAATTTAAAAATAGATTCACAGATATGTATAATTAATATAAAATCTGTTTTCAAGACCCACTGATATAATTTAGATTAACAATTTCTCCCTCTTAAAATAGAATACATTTCCTCTTGGTCAGTGCCTATCTGTAGAAAGTAAGCAGGCAAGATTCATGTGCAGTGATAAAACAACAAAGTGCTTTCAGTTTGCCCGAGGAGACAGGCCAAGTTCACCGCAGGGAATTGCTTCACAACTTGAGAGTTTCTAGCATTTTCTCTTATAGGAAACTCTTGAAAGCGGCTACAGTGTTTGGACAGGTTCAAGCCTCTGACCAATGGGAGGGCACAGTCCCCTCATGGCCACGTGCAAGTCCCAGCTTGGAGGGCAGAGCCCTCCCAGCACAGTTATAACCAACAGCTATAGTTGTGAGTTTGAAGCTATGGTCTGATCACGTGGTCCTACACGCCTGAGTGATGTGGGCTTGATAGAATTCAGGTGCATGCAATTGAGAAGGATGGAAACCCATGAGCACGTTGTAGCTACACTCTTACTTTGCCTTATTTGTGGGATCTGCTATAAAATAAAGACATGGCTTGTAGTCTATGGCGCTACCACTAGCTCTCCATCAGAGAGGACAGCATCCCACCCAGACCCAGCTTTAATTCTCTTATCTCTCTTTTCTCAATCCTTCACTGCCCCTTCTCAGGCGGAGCTGGCTCGGCACAGGAAACATTTGGTACTAAGTCCAAACTCAATGGTAGTGCCTTGGGCCCACGGAAACCTGGCCTTATCAGTAAGAGGTTTTCCACAGCTGCTGTTTTCCTATGAAAGTGTGTACACATAGCTCTGAAACCAGGACACCAAGGGGAAAGCACTGATGAATTGGAATGAGCCCTTTGTTCTCTTCTGTCTTGCAGCAGTACTCACAGATTATCTGTCAGCTCCAGCATAAAGATTAGGGGTGCTCGCAGGTCCCAGGTGACTTGGAGTTATCTATGTTTATTATGCCTTTTATTAAATCTGAAAGGGGGAAATAATAAGCCTTACCTGAAAGGGTAGTATGAGGATGAAGTGAAATCATACGTGAATTATGGTCTGTACTATACCTGGCCCAAAGGAAGGACCCAGTTAATGTTAGCTGTTGTTTTGTTTTTATGGTTGCTTTTTTGTTAATCCTCACCCAAGGATATTTTCCCACTGATTTTTAGAGAGAGTGGAATGGAGGGGGAGAGATACACAGAGAGAAACACTGATGTGAGAGAGACACATCGAAATTGGTTGCCTCCCACGTGAGCCCCAACCAGGACCAGGAATTAAGCCTGCAACTGAGGTATGTGCCCTTGACTGGAATCGAACCTGTTACGACAAACTCCTGTTTATTCTATGGCTAATTAAATATTCTAACCTCTCTATCTAATATGTGAAAAATTACCAATTTTCAAATAATTAGATGACTGTCTTTTCCACGAGACTCAGCTCTGTGAGGAAGGATCTGTGTATTATGTCAGTATCTAGCAATGCAGTTCATACCCTTTTTGAATGAAATAAAATACTCTTAATTTAAAGGTCTGAACATTGTTCTGATGGTTATAAAAGACGGAGGACACTGTCTATCTGCAGTTTATAACATGCAATAGATGTGACTTCTGGGTTTACCTTTCTTGGGGACCTCATTCAACAGATATTTATTACTTTTTAAACTATATTTTATTGATTTCAGAGAGGAAGGGATAGGGAGAGAGAGATAGAAATATCAATGATGAGAGAGAATCATTGATCAACTGCCTCCTACTTGCTCCCCACAGGGGATTGAGCCCACAACCTGGGCATGTGCCCTTGACTGTAATTGAACTTGGAACCCTTCAGTCTGCAGGCCGACGTTCTATCCATTGAGCCAAACCAGCTAGGGCTACAGATATTTATTAAGTGGCTCCTGTAAGAAAGGTATTAAACTGGGTGCTGGGTGCCTCATCAGGGAGTAAGACAAACACAGTTCTTATGCCCACAGAGTTTAATTTTAACAGGGGAGACTACTTGCATGATACTTACAAAATCATGTGTGTGCAACTGGAGAAAAAGTGCAGGGTTCAGAGAGACCTGTGTTAGGGGCCTCTGGAGCCATAGTATGCAGGATGACAGCAGAAGCAGGAGTAGCTGAAGCTGAGCAAGGAGGGTGAAAGAGGTTAAAGGCCGGGCTTTCTAGGCACTAGAATAGTCCAGTCTGAAGGCCTCCATTCGGAGACAATAAACAATGATGGAGGAACTGAGAGATGGCTGCTTTGACTGGGTCTGCAGAGGGGTGAAAGCCAGTTTTGATCTATGCCTATCTATCTTATATAAAAACTGCTGTTTGAAATTTTAACCCTGCTATTTGGCTTCTGTAAATGCTTGCTTGCTTAAATAATAAGGATAATAAGACTACTCCCACTTCAGGCAGGCCATTAAACCTTCCCCAGACGAAATTATCAGTGCTGGCACCCTGGCCAGGCCTTTGGTTGAGGTCTCAAAGCCCCAGCACATAGGGGCTCTTTAAGAACTTTGCAAAGGGGGCCAGAAACACCCTATATTTGGGAGACAAAGAAGGTAAAAACATATAAATAGGGAAAGTTCCTCCATATTGGGGCTCAGAATTTGAGAGAGATTTTCCTCTGGATCCATGTGTAATAAATGTAACTCCATCTCTCTAAGTGTTGCTTGGTTCTTCTCTGGTTTTCTGTAACAAAACGATCCCCTGGAAAGCTATGACTTCTTCAAATAATCTGAAAACATAGGAAAAATCGGGTGGAGTAAACATGAAACTAAATTGCTCAATCATTGATCATTGTTGAAGGTGTGTAATGGGTACATGGAAGCTTTATACTTTATATTTTTGTATTTAAAATTTTTCATAATTAAAAGAGAAAAAGTAAAAATCATTCAGGCTACAATGTAGAGAAAGGATTACAGAGGAGTAAGAACACATTTGAGGAGACCTAACTTGGCTATAGACCAAATGAAAGAGAAGGTAGTTTTGAACTAAGAGGGTAGCAATAGGATTTGAGGAAACTGAATAGACAGACTTTGGTGACTGATTAGATGTGAGGCAGAGGAAGAGGTGATGTCAAGAATGGGATTTGTTTCTAGCTTGAGCAGTTAGCTAGAGAGTCTCTCATGCGGAAGAGTGAACTGCAAAGGGGAGAATTGTGATATAATCTTTATACTTCTTCCCACTAACTCCAGCTACCATCTCAAGGTTGAATGTAAGTCAACACACATTTGTTGCCTCCTTGCTATGTGTAGGCACTATATCGGGAGATATGGAGTGGAATAAAGAGGAATATGCAATTATAAATACAACAAGCTACCATTAATTGTGATGAAAGAGACATTTTGCATACAGTACCCATAATCTTCATCAGACCCCTGCAAAGTAGATATTTTTAGGCCCATCTTATAGATGAAGAAACTGAGATTATGTGTCTTGCTCAAAGTCACACAGCAGCTGACTAAGATAGAACTCAAGTGTTTTTTTGGCTGGAAGACTGTGGTCTTTCTGCTACATAATACTGCCTCTCAGGAGGCAGAAAGAGCAGGTGAAGGCGATCCAAAGAAAATTCTATCCATTTCAGTTGTTTTTCTCAGATTTGTACTGAGGTTGAAAACCAGATTTTTATGATCCAAAGGGATTTGAATACTAATATGCTGCCTGGAAATTAGTGTATGAAAATTTTGATAGAGGTCAAGCCGGTTCATTACTTCCATCATACAGAACCACAATTATCTTCTAACCAAGTTAAACTCTTTTTCCAGATGATATCTTTAGCCCTTTGAATCCAATTACTGGAATTGTGTGCCTGTGTTCCTGTGTTCCCTCCCTGGAGGACTGTACTGTTGCTGTTTCGAGGGGGGCAGCAGGCAAGCCATCTAGCACTGTCTCTTCCCTGCTGTGACCCCAGTGACGACAGAGAATGATTGTTTTGTCACATATTTGCACGCCTGCATGTATTTATGTTTAAAATCTAGGCAATTGCCCTAACAGGTGTGGCCCAGTGGATAGAGCGTCGGCCTGCGGACTGAAAGGTCCCAGGTTCGATTCCGGTCAAGGGCATGTACCTTGGTTGCGGGCAGATCCCCAGTGGATGGCATGCTGGAGGCAGCTGATCGATGTTTCTCTCTCATCGATGTTTCTCTCTGTCTCTCTCCCTTCCTCTCTGTAACAAATAAAAAAAAAATAATTAAATAAAATCAAATCTAGGCAATTATTAAACAGCAAAATATACTACATGTTAAGTTTGCTTTAGTGACATCAGGTGAAATAGGGAGCCCTTTTTTTCCCCAAAAAAACCTTTTGTTTTTATTTTAAATATGCAAAAACAAATAGAAGAGTAAATAACAAACCCCAAGGTTCCCATCACCCAGCTTCAACAATTATTAACACACGGCCAGGCTAGTTTCACCTGTACCCACCCACTTCCTCCCACATGTTTTGTTCAGAAGCAAATCCCAGACTCTGTATCATTTTATCTGGACATATTTCAGTAGGTATCTCTAAGAGATCAGGACTCTGGGAGCTGATTGCTTTGACAAGCATTTCCTGAGACTGGTTTGTGGGAACATTTGCCAAGAAATGGCTCAGTGTCTTCCAGAAAGCTGCGCTGGAGAGGCGGGGCGAGAGGTCAGAGGTGATGGCTGGGCTGGGTGAGTGTGTGAGGGGCCACGGCAGCGCCCGCTCCTGGAAAGACGGTCCCACACCTGGTGCAAACCATGCCTTCAGACCTTGGCCCCTGCTCTGCGTTATTCGCTCTCTCCTTTTTCTGGTGCATCTGTTGAGGCTTAGATGATGTTTTGCTGACCCCAGCAGTAGAGTCAGCCGAGGTGGCAATGTGGTGATGACTGCCTTTTGGGGGCAGCTGCCTCCTTTGCAGGGACCTTGCACAAGAGCCGGCTCCCTGTAGTTGGGACCGGTAACCAGGCTCCCCAGGAAAGGGGACAGTCGATCCTGAAGACAGAGTCTGGAAACATATCTGTCTCCCCACCATGCCTGGCAGAGGCCTTAGCATGTGGCATAGTCTTTGCTTAGAAAATGGTTGATGAATAAAGGAAGGGGAGAAGGAAGGAATGATCAACAAGCGGGAAGAAATGCTAGAGCTTTAGAAATGATTACATGTGACAGTAAGGACAGTAACAAGGAAATAAAAATTTATGGAGAGTGTGGTAGGCAGAATAATGGCCTCCTCAAAGTAGGGAGGGGTAGGGGGTAGGGGGGGTAGGGGCATCCCCACCACCTGTGACTATGCTGCTTTCAGCAGCAAAAGGGTGGTGCAGATGTGAAAAAGTTAAGAATCTGGCCCAGTGGTTGAGTGTCAACCCATGAACCAGAAGGTCACAGTTCAATTCTTGGACAGGCACATGTCTGGATTGCGGGCTCAATCCCCAGTGTGGGATGTGCAGGAGGCAGCTGATCAATGATTTTCTCATCATTTTTTTTTTTTTAGGGATTTCTTTTTCTTCTTCTTCTTGTTTTTATTTATTTTTTCATTTTTTCTTAATGTATTATTTGCACACACACCTCCCCATTTCCCTCCCTACCCCCCACCCCACTACCATACATGCCCTCACCCACAGTGTCTTGAGTTCATTGGTTATGTTTATATGCATGCATACAAGTCCTTTGGTTGATCTCTTATCTACCCCACCTCTCCCTAACCTTCCAGCTGTAATTTGACAGTTTGTTTGATGCTTTACTGCCTCTGTATCTACCTTTTTGTACATCAGTTTATAATGTTATTATCCATAAATGAGTGAGATCATGTGCTATTTTTCTTTCATTGACGGGCTTATTTCACTTAGTATAATGCTCTCCAGTTCCATCCAGGTTGCTGCAAATGGTAAGAATTCCTTCTTTTTTATGGCAGCATAGAATTCCATTGTGTAGATGTACCATAGTTTTCTGATCCACGAAACTGCTGACGGGCACCTAGGCTGCTTCCAAATTGTAGCTATTGTAAGTTGTTTGCTATGAACATAGGGGTGCATAAATCCTTTCTGATTGGTGTTTTCTAGTTTCTTAGGATATATTCCTAGGAGTGGGATTATTGGGTCAAATGGGAGTTCCATTTTTAATTTTTTGAGGAAACTCCATACTGATCTCCACAGTGGCTGCACCAATCTGCATTCCCACCAGCAGTGCACGAGGGTTCCTTTTTCTCCACATCCTAGCCAACACTTGTCCTTTGTTGATTTGTTGAAGATTGCCATTCTTACAGGTGTGAGATGGCATCGCATTGTTTCTTTGATTTGCATCTCTCAGTGACTTTGAGCATGTTTTCTTTTTCTTTTTAAATATATTTTATTGATATTTTACAGAGAGGAAGGGAGAGGGATAGAGTTAGAAACATCGATCAGCGGCCTCCTGCACGCCCCCTACTGGGGATGTGCCCGCAGGCAAGGTACATACCCTTGACCGGAATCGAACCTGGAACCTTTCAGTCTGCAGGTGGACGCTCTATCCACTCAGCTAAACCAGTTTTGGCTGAGCATGTTTTCATGTGTCTCTTGGCCTTCCTCTGTCTTCTTTCGAAAAGATTCTATTTAGGTCCATTGCCCATTTTTGTTATTGGATCATTTATCTTCCTTTTATTAGGTTGTATAAGTTGCCTGTAGATGTTGGAAATTAAACCTTTATTAGTGATAATATTTGCAAATATGTTCTCCCATACAGTGGGCTCTCTTGTTGTTTTGTTGGTGATTTCTTTTGCTGTGCAAAAGCTTTTTATTTTGATGTAGTCCCATTTGTTTATTTTTTCTTTAGCTTCCATTGGAGCTGTATCAGTGAAGAAGTTCCTTCGGCATATGTCTGAGATTGTGCTGCCTGTGGATTCCTCTAGTGTTTTTATGGTTTCCTGTCTTATGTTTAAGTCCTTGATCCATTTTGAGTTTATTTTTGTGTATGGTGTAAGTTGGTGGTCTAGGTTCATTTTTTTTGCATGTATCTGTCCGATTTTCCCAACACCATTTATTGAAGAGACTGTCTTGACTCTATATTCATACCTCCTTTATCATATATTAGTTGAGCATAGTGCTTTGGGTCGATATTTGGATTCTCTATTCTATTCCATTGTTCTATATGTCTGTTCTTGTGCCAGTATCAGGCTGTTTTGAGAACAGTGGCTTTGTAATACAACTTGATATCTGGAATTGAGAACCCACCTACGTTATTCTTCTTTCTCAAGATTGCTGTGGCTATTCAGGGTCTTTTTTAATTCCAGATGAATCTTTGGAGAGTTCTTTCTAGGTTTGTGAAATATGCCATTGGTATTTTAATGGGGAATGCAGTGAATCTATAGATTGCTTTGGGTAGTATGGACATTTTAATGATGGTGATTCTCCTGATGTATGAGCATGGTATGCTCTTCCAACTGTTTACGCTATCCTCTATCTCTTTTTTCAGTGTCCTCTAGTTTTCCACTGTGGGAGCTCCTTTCCACATCCTTCATGGTTCAGGGTTCCCGGTTCAGGGTTCGGGTTCTGAAGAAGGCCGCCTGCAAGAAAGACTAGAAAACATTAATTTGGCGATATTGGGGGGCCAGTCGGGAGCCTTCCTCTAGTGGAAAGGACTGCCACTGCTCTGGCCTTTTTCTCCCTTTTATTAAGGCTTTGGGACACACCCCTAGCCTTTAGGCAGGAAATAACAAAACAGAAATTAACATGAAACAAAAAGGTAGAGGCTGCTTCAGCTAACAATGTTTTCATCTAAACAGTGAGTAATTAGCTCTGCTGACACCTGACTTCAGCTCCCCTTCCCCCCCCCTATCAAATGCAAACTTCACCCCCAGAGCGGTAAGAGCATACACTTATATCCTCTTAACTAAATTGGAGGTGCTTTGGTACAGCAGCCTGAGGAGACTGACTACATTTGGGAACTCTTGGCCTCAGTTCCGTTGCAAGGTAGAGATGAAGCCATTGCAACTCAAGGCACAGAAGACTAGGCAAAGTGCTCTGTGCTCCTAAGGCAGGCAGTCCTGTGGCCCCTGCATTAAACACATATCCTGACCTGCCTCCTCCCTGGGCCCACGCTGTCCTCTGATGCACACGCACTCCTCTCTCCTGCCTCCAGCCACTCTGAGAGCAGCCGCTGGGCCTTTCCATGGAGCATCGGACTCCTCTGCTCCAAGCCTCTTCTCCTCCCCCACACACAAAGGCCTTGGTGCTCTGACCCTGTGGGTCCCCCTCATTCATGAGGTCCTGCCTGAGGGCCTTGGCCATTTCCCGGGATCTTGGTGTGACTGGACCCTTCTGGTTCTGTGCGCCTGGCTTCTGCGGTAGATGCTGTGGTTCTGAGTCGGGCCTTTTTATCAGGAGCACTGTGACCTCCTGTGGCTCAGAGGAGAGAGAGGGTGACTTAGAAACAACAAACCCATCAACACAGCACCTGCCATAGCTGTTTTCCATGTGAAGACGCACACTCTTCAGGGTGGTTATGTGATTTCCCCCCAAAAAGACAGGAAAGTTATTATTTCAGAGCAAGAAACCCGGCCCTTTAAATCTCCTAGTTCTGCAGAAATTCAATAAAATACAGTGGCTTAGGGCCGTGGTCGGCAAACTCATTAGTCAACAGAGCCATATATCAACAGTACAACGATTGAAATTCCTTTTGAGAGCCAACATTTTTTAAACTTCTTCTAATGCCACTTCTTCAAAATAGACTCGCCCAGGCCATGGTATTTTGTGGAAGAGCCACACTCAAAGGGCCAAAGAACCGCATGTGGCTCACGAACCGCAGTTTGCCGACCACTGGCTTAAGGCAACACCAGTTAATGCAGGTTACATGTAGGATGCTTGTTCTTGCTGGCAGCAACCCTGGAGGAATGGCCTCTGACTTGCAAGAAACCCGTTTACTTGAGATCTGAGCTGTGAAGGCCTGAAAAGGGCTAGTGCAGACCTACTAAGCTCCAGACAGAGCCCTGTAACTGGAAGGCTCCTCAAACACTTCCTGTTCCTTGCAGAGAAGCCTCACAGCTGTGCTCTCAGGCCTGAGTTGAGCAGCAGGCCCTGTGGGGGATCGATCCTGTCTTCATTAACTGGGCTCTTCCTATGTGCTGAGCAGTGTGCTGGATGCTTGGGGGTAGAAAAAGCACTGGGTGGGAGTTGGGAGGCCTGGGTTTTTTCCCTCTGGCTCCACCATAAGCTGCGGCAGGACCTTGCCAATGCCCTTGAACCTGTCTTTGCAAATGTTCCTTCATCTGTAAAACAAGAGGGGCAGACTCTGTCTGTTTAAAATCTCCTCGCGTTTTACAATTCTAGATTCTAAGCAGTAAAAAAAATCATACCCAGAGATGTTTTAAACTGAACATTCCCTGAAAGCACAAGACACTGTGACGATGTGAGATTCCCCAAGTTCCTTGGCTGACACATTAGGAAACCTATGTTTGAGGTTATAGTAGAGAAGGAACGTTGAATTATGAGGCTAATTAACCAAACGCTCTACCCAGAAAAGACTTGGCATCGGAGGCCAGGTTTGGTGTCATTCTGGGACCGCTGCCGTGGTGAGGAGGAGGGCTGCCCTGTGCGTGCCCTGGAAGTTGTGTCTCACGGACAATCCAGTTTTCGATCCCCGGATTCATTTTCAAAAAGCAGTGACCAATTGAAATTGAGTTACATAAAAAAGCAAAATCTGTTGGCACAGGACACGGATGTGACAGGGATTGGCAGGGTTTGGCATCGTGTGATCCAGGAATTCATTGATGTCCCCAGTACTGGGCTTCTCTCCATCTCTCCTGTCTGCTCATCGCCAGGTGAGCTTCATCTCAGGCTCCATCTGGCGGCAAGAGAGCTGCCAGGAGCTGCAGGCCTCCAGCCCTGTCTGGACTGATGGCTGCCATGCAGGTCTTGGAATTTACTCTGATTAGATTAATTTGGGAATCACTTAAAATAACAGCATCCATACTCAATCTCCATGGTTTTTTTAAAAAATATTTTTATTGATTTCAGAGATGAAGAGCAAGCGAGAGAGATACATCAATGATGAGAAAGAATCTTTGGTTGGCTGCCTCCTGCACACCCCACACTGGGAATCAACCCCAAACCTGGGCATGTGCCCTGACTGGGAATCGAACCATACCTCTGGGTTCATAGGTCGATGCTCAACCACTGAGCCCCGCCAGCTGGGCCAATCTCCATGATTTTGATGCAAACCTTTCCTTCTACTCTACCTACCTCATTTGATATGAGTTTAAAATATTATCCAATATACTGCAAAAGCTTGATTGATAGTCTCCCACCCTTAGAATTACCAAGTTATATTAGGTTCTTAGGAGAAGTAGCCAAGGACTTAACATTTCCAGTCCAAGTCCTCCGACAGGGTCAGGCGGGATTCTGAGTCCAGGGCTACCTGGATCCAAAGTTCCACACCCCTTCTTCTGCAAGTTTGCAGTTTCCTTCTCATTAACAAGGATACATGGTGGCAGAAAGGTAACCATGGAGGATAATGCCACCAGGAAGTTGGACGGTGTCTCTACATTCCCAATGCAGTTTCTGTGCATTATTCTCAAAGGCAGCCACACTCTGCAATCACGTCTGTGTCTCACACCATCGCTGGAGTAATTGCCGGGCAATTACACTTGCCAGGCACAACCAGTCCACAGTGAGCAGGTAAATGATTTACATCCCCGAGTCAATCTCCTCAAAGCTTTTGACCCTCCTCCATTTTGTAAAAACCTCAGATTAAGACGCTGTGGTCTTATTCTGTCTGCTTCCATTTCTAAAGCCCTGCCTTCGTCTTTTTAAAATTTTAACCACATGGCTCTGTGTGTCACACAACCGTCCTTATTCTCATCATCCATGACCAAGGCATTTAAATGTTGAGCTACTCCAAATAGCAGCTGTTTCACTTTCTGGTCTTAGGATGCCTTAAAAAGTCTTACAAATACGGGGGATGCTGAAAAGCTTCTGCTTCTGTGGATTATTATTATTTTAAAAATTTTATTGATTTTTTTTTACAGAGAGGAGGGGAGAGGGATAGAGAGAAACATCGATGAGAGAGAGACATTGATCAGCTGTCTCCTGCACACCTCCTACTGCAGATGTTCCCATAACCAAGCAAGGTACATGCCCTTGACCAGAATCAAACCTGAGACCCTTCAGTCTACAGGCTGATGCTCTATCCACTGAGCCAAACTGGTTAGGGCTGTTTCTGTGGATTATTATTATTATTTTTAAAAAATATATTTTATTGATTTTCCACAAAGAGGAAGGGAGAGGGACAGAGAACCAGAAACATCGATGAGAGGAGAAACATAGATCAGTTGCCTCCTGCACACACCTCCCACTGGGGATGTGCCCGCAACCAAGGCACATGCCCCTGACCGGAATCGAACCCAGGACTCCTCAGTCCCCAGGCCAATGCTTTATCCACTAAACCAAGCTGGCTAGAGTTGTTTCTGTGGATTATTGCTATCAGTATTTATTACATTAGAAATTTTTTAAAGTAGAAAAATTTTAAATATTTATTAACTTTTAAAATAATGATAGAAATTACTGGTTACCATAAATAACATGATTTTAAGAAAAATATATTTTGAAAACAAAAAAACTATCAGAAGAGCAGCACTTATATTTTTTAAAAATAATTGATTTCAGAAAGATCAAGGGAGAGGAAGAAAGGAATAAGAAAGGGAGAGAATCTCTGATTGGCTGCCTCCTGCATGCCCCACACTGGAGATTGAGCCTGCAACCCAGGCATGTGAGGAATTGAACTGGGACCTCCTGGTTCATGGGTTGATACTCAACCACTGAGCCATACTCCCTGGGCTGTTTTACATTTTAACCAATCTCTTCTAAGCCAGCAGAAGAAAGCTAGATCCTCAGATCTCCCCCTGCACTGATGCACTGATCCCGCTGCCATGTCATGATGGAAAACTCCACTGCACGTGTGAGAGAATGAGCATGGTAAGGCAAGACTATCTTAGCATTATGACGAAAGTAATCTGCCCTTCCAGTTCTCCTGGAGGGGGACAGTGGAGTTCCCAGACCATGTGTTGAGCACTGCTGCCATTTTTGGTGCAATTCCTTCCTTTGTGTAGATCTGTACTTCCATTTGGCATCTTCCTCCTCCTGTGAGGATAATTTCCTATTACTTTTTTTTTGCAATGTGGGTCTATTGGCAATGAATTGTTTCAGCTTTTGTATGGTTAAAAACTCTTTATTTTTGAAAGATATTTCCATTGGGATAGTAGAATTCTACGTTGACAGTGGGTTTTTTTGTTGCTTTTTAAATATATTTTATTGATTTTTTAATAGAGAGGAAGAGAGAGTTAGAAACATCGATGAGAGAGAAACATCAATCAGCTGCCTCTTGCACACCTCCTGCTGGAGATGTGCCCACAACCAAGGTACATGCCCTTGACTGGAATCGAACCTGGGACCTTTCAGTCCGCAGGCCGATGCTCTATCCACTGAGCCAAACCGGTCAGGGCAACAGTGTTTTATTTTAGTATTTTAGGATGTAGTTCCACTGTCTTTTTACTTGTACTGTGTGGGGTTTTTTTCCTGTGTGTTGTTTTTTTAATTGAGATATTATTGACATATGTGAAACCTGAGAAAGAATATGGTGTTGTATATTTATCAAGGGTAAAGATGGAAGAATAATGTGTTTATTGACCACTTAACAGAGGGGGTACCTAAAAAGAGAATGTCTCTGTGGGTTAGAATTGGAATTATTGATTCCAGTTCTTCATGCCTCCTTATATCTATGCCCTTGGTCATGTGACTCTGGACTCCCTCCACTAGAGATAGTGAATACTTCCCACCCCTTCACTTTAGCCAATGGGATTTCAGTGGATGTGGCCAGACCTGCACTTGAATGCCTGGGCTTACTCTCTTGTGCTTTTGCCATCACCATGAGAGGAATCACCCCTATATGGCTGCTGCCCCTTAGGCCTGGGCCTCAGAATGAGCATATGTTGAATAGACCTGAGTTCAACACACAGTAAGAAGTCAAGCCCAGCCAGGCTCACAGCTCGAAACAAAGCTATCTAGCCTAGTCCAGCCTACATCAAGCCAATCCACAGATGACCCACAGACATACAGACTGTACCATGTCTCATTCCTACCATCTCCTCATCTCAACCCTTCATATCACCAGGCCATATGATCTCATCCAGGCCTGAGATCATAAAGGCTTGAGCTAAGTGGGAAACAGAATGGCCGAGTCAAGAGACTTTAAATACTTCAGTAAGTAAAAGGACATTTTTGGAGAGTAGAATGAATAGAATTGGGTGACTGGTTACACATGGGGACCAGGGATGACTGAATTTCTAGTTGGGCTGTTACTTGAGGTCACTAAGGGCCGCAGCCCCACAGGAATGGAGAGTAAAGTTCTGTTTGGGGCATGATGATATCAAAGTGCCTATGGGACTCAGGCCCAGAATGGTATGATGATCAAGGCTGAAGCAAGAGATTTGGGGTTACATTTGGAGCCAAGAAAATAAATGTCATCTCCGGAGAGAATGTGTGTAGTGAGCATGGACCAAGGAAGGAATTTTTAGAGTCCCCATCTTTCAGAGGCAGAAGAGGAGGCCAGAAATAGAAAAGAACCAGGAAGGAGCCATACTATCGATGCTGAAGGAAGAGAGAAGTTTAAGAGGGTGAGAGGCAAAGGACTGGTAGCTTTTGGTGACAGATGATGCAGAGATAAAGTGGAATGAAGGTTAGAAAGAGGCTATTTGGCTTAGCATTTGGGAAAGGTTATACTTATCCAAACTCCTTCCTATTTGGGGGGCTAAGTGTTATAGTGTACCCCCATCTTACAAAGGACGCCTCAAGAAGTCAAATTATGGAGTCATTTATTCAAGGCCGGCGGCATACGAGGGGCTAAAATGCTCCAGACCTCACAGCCCCAAACAGCTTGCCACATCTGGCTTATATTGGCAGAATTATCACCAAGGTATCAATTACATCTTTGGGTCTGGAATGAGGAACCTGTTTTGTGAAAAGCATTTTTACAGACGCAAAATTGAGCAAGTTATTTATCTAAAGTATCTACGAATCACTGAATCAACAAAAACCCATTATCTGGGACCCCCGGGCCAATTTAGAATAATTGTGCTGTCCAGATTCTGGGACCAATGAGTCAACCGAAACTCATTATCTATAGCTACTGAGACAATTTGGGACAATTGAGCTGTCCTGGTTCCTTGAAGAATGTGCTGCGATGATCAATGAGATCACAATCAATGAGATATTCAAACTATCATCAGTGGAGTATTGGAATAGCATACATAAGTTCAGAAAATCAAAATAACTTGCTATTGTTTTATCAAACAAATAAGTATAGAACCCAACAGCCATTTCTACTACCATACTGCATAAGCACATTTGTAGGTTGAAGGGCAGAAACCAGGGGAAGAAGCCACTGGAATGAATTCCTTTCTGACTTGACATTTAGGGTGTCCTGCAGTATGACTCCCACCTGGCTTTCTATCCCCAACATTCCCTGTGATTAAGGCAATCAGGACACTTAATATTTTCCATTTAATGTCCATTGTCTATCTTTGGTTTTGTTTGTTTGCTTATTTGTTGGTTTTTCACTCAGGATATATAGCCTTGGCCTGGGATATCTCCATAGATCATCCTATTTTTAAAAATGTATTTTTTATTGTTGATAGTATTTACAGATATTTCCTATTCCTCCACTCTCTTCCTTCCAGCCCAGATCATCCTATTGATTTCACATCCTATTGACCCTTTAAGGCTCAAACACCATCTCAAAGCCTTCTTCTGATCCCACAAATGAGTGATTTCCTCACTTAAAATTCCCAGAAGCATCTTATATCTCCCTTTTCATCTCTAGTCAGACTATGCCCTTGTGTACCCCCATCTTACAAGCACCTTATATCTCCCTTATCATCTCCAGTCAGACTGTGTTGCAGTGTTCCCCCATCTTACAAAGGCGCCTCAAGAAGTCGAATTATGGAGTCATTTGAATGAGTACTTTGAATGAGAGATGTCTGGGAACTAGTCTCATTGCTCCTTCTTTTTAGTGCAAGCTTCATGGCTGGCATTGTTCTCTCTGTAGCGCTCACCCAGCACAAGGATTTACACAGAAGAAGTGCTCAGCATAGTGAAGTTGAATTCACTATGAAGGGGACAGAGAAGTGTTTAAGGGATCGAAGTACAGTGGTCAGAGAGTTCTCAGGAGAGCCTGTCCTCACCATGAATCCATTCTCAGTGGAGAATGGCAGTTCTGTTCCTTCAATGTTAGGCTGGGGAGATAAGGACATGGAACTAACTGCACTTAAGAGTCCCAGTTTCAGGGAAACCTCACACTCATCTGTGTTAGTTCTCTCTCCCATCCGGATGTTATTAATCATCTGTGCAAAGAAAATGAAGGAAATGCTGCTACACACCATATGGATCCCACGATGTTGAAAAGTCCAACGCAAAAGATACATCAAATGATTCCATTTGCAGGAAGTTACAACAGGCAAAACTAACCCGAGGTATCAAGAGTGACCCTGGTGAAGAGGGGAGGAGTCAGGTGGCTGAGAGGAGCATGGACCTCCAGGGGCTGGTGTTCTGCTTCTTGGTCTGACTGAGGTTGCATGAGTGTGTCCACCTTGTGGTAATTCACAGAGTCATACACTTACGATGTGCACTTTTCTTCAGGTAGGTTACATTTTATTTTGAAATATTTGTTGTGCATTCGTAAGTCAATTACCCAATTAAGCTGTTCTAGTAACAAGACAGAGGACAGCAGCAAGCTGATCACACACAACATCAAAGCAAGCCACCTTCTCTCCATGCACAGTTCTTGGCCACCTTGGTGTGTGTGTGTGTGTGTGTGTGTGTGTGTGTGTGTGTGTGTGTGATCTTATGTTGCTTCAGGAGGGATGAAATTTTATAGCACAAATCTGTTGGGAAAATTTTCTATAATTACTTGTATCAAGAAAAAAACAGCCAACAGGAAGGAAATGGAATTGTTCCCAGCGGCACAGAACAATGTCTTGGGTGGCTTCCTCTTTGTAATGTGGCGGGGGTGGGGGTGGGGGTAAATAGAAACGAGCATCTTGATGGATCTTATTTTAAGCAGGTTTAACCTGAACTAGGATAAACACAAGATACATACGAGATAGTGCCCCCGACGTGAAGGCTCTGTGTTGGAAGCCTCTGTCCCAAAGAGGAGCAAGATGTTCTTTTGTTCCCTTCCTTTCCACTCCAACAGTTGGCTTTGTAAACTCTGGGAGGGCAATATTCCCGATTCTGGAATTTAATTGTTGATGGTAAGAAGGAAACAGGGAGAAGTGATGGCAGCTGTAAAATCCTTGCTTGTTGGTGAGTGCTGTCTCTCATCTTCTCGCCTCCCCAGTCTTTCTTTTTAAAAAAATATATATTTTATTGATTTTTTTTACAGAGAGGAAGGGAGAGGGATAGTCAGAAATATTGATGAGAGAGAAACATCGACCAGCTGCCTCCTGCACGCCCCCCATTGGGGATGTGCCCACAACCAAGGTACATGCCTTGACCGAAATTGAACCTGGGACCCTTCAGTCCATAGGCCGATGCTCTATCCACTGAGCCAAACCGGTTTCGGCATCCCCAGACTTTCTGATGCAGAATTTTTGGAGTAGAACCTGGATTCTTTGTCTGCCGGAGTCAAAGAATGAATCCACAGACAGAAGGTGGTATAGTAAAGGTGGAAATTTATTTATTTTTTTAATAAATTTTATTGATTTTTTACAGAGTTCGGGAAGGGAGAGGGATGGAGAGTTAGAAACATCGATGAGAGAGAAACATTGATCAGCTGCCTCCTGCCCACCACCCATTGGGGATGTGCCCACAACCAAGATACGTGCCCTTGACTGGAATTGAACCTGGGACCCCTCAGTCTGTAGGCTGACGCTCTATCCACTGAGCCAAACCGGTTTGGGCAAAGGTGGAAATATATTGAAGAACAATACAGACTCCCACGGCGGGAGAGGGAAAGATTCTCATGGCACAGACTCCCACATGGGGAGGGGGAAAGGATCCCACTGACTTCCTGTTCCACGGTTTATAAAGGCTGCAGTTCCTGCGTCCTGACATCCCCTCTGATTGGTCAATATTCTCTTTCGAATAGGTTACTATAGTGATTCCTGAGGCCCTCCTCCCTAATTGTCATCCTATTCTTTCTGAACTTCCTTTCTTTATTTTGTAAATATAGACCTTTTTTGGCTACTTCCAGTTCCCTTGTCTTACCGAAATATACCTGTTGCTGCTCCCTTGTCTTATGGAAATATAACTGCACCTGGCTTCCTTGTCTTATGGAAATGTACCTTCTCCCAGCCTGTAGCCCTGTGTTTTTTATTCCCATGGACCCCAAATTGAAAAATTCCCTAAACCTGCCTATATTCTCCTAAAATTCCTGTGTTATCTCCCTCATGATCTCTCTCAAAGCCTCACAAAGTTTTGTCTCTATGGCACACAGGATTCCTCTTTGTAGTTGCTGTATTTCCGCTAGGTTGGTAGCCTACAGGTGGCAGAGACTGCAGCTCTTGGGTAGATGGATCTGCTTCTACATCATGTTTTTTCTTGTGTGGGAAGAGCTGGCCGTTTGCTCCTTCCCAGGACTGTGAGCAGCTTGGGGCAAGGAGGACTGATTGCTTATGTTTGTATTTCATTGTTTTGTGCATAGTAGGGGCTCAGGTAATGTTGGCTGAATGAAGAAAAGAAGGGATGGTGGATCAAATCTCCCAGTTTCAAGATTCTTCAGATGACCTGCCTCCTGAGTGCTGCAGAAAACTGTAATTGCCTTTTGAAAAATCAGTCTGTGGTCTATATTGTGAATGTAAATGGTATTCCTTTTTTCTCTACTGATCCCCACATTCCTCTAATATGTATGGGGGTGGGGGAGGTAAGTAAGGGGTAAGGTAGCAATGGGCTGAAAACTTGGTTCCCCTGTTAGGGAAATTATGTTTTTATAATTGTGGCTCAGCATTGATGGAAACTTTAAAACAAACATTCCATGCTCTCCTCCAGTACCTGTACTGTTATTTAATAAGTCACTTTGGTTACAGACAGAGGGAAGCACTAGACATCTTCAGAGTCCTTGCAATATGCTGTTTTAGGAAATTAAATTTGCAATCCACCCTTTGGAGAAAGACTAAATTGGGGGTAGATAGGATGGGAGGGGAAGTAGAGGAAAGTGTACAGGGATTTGAGAAGTGGAGAACTCTGAGGCTTCTTTTACTAAAGGTCCAGCTTGTAAGTCTTGCGGAGGTCATGCAGCTAGAGAATAGGGATGGAGAGGTGATGTGGTACTTTGTGCAAATCCAACAGTGCTTTACAGCCATGAAGTGTGACAGGTAATACAGAGACTATAAATGCAGACCAGTTTCTACACACTCATTGCTCTTCTCCTCAGCTGTAGACTAATTTGCTTGTCAGTGATTTTTCCTTTGCAGTGGGAAGCGCCACTATTGTAAGAGGTTGAAGGTATGGGGATGTTAATAATAAAATCTTCCTTTTCTAACCCTGCTGCTGTTGATTATCAAACACACTGTAATGTGAAATCTCTGTAACTTGCATTTGGCATATTCTTAGTCTAGAGCTAATGTAATATCAATTTACATTTCAAAGCTTGAAGTTGATGAGCATAAATACAATCCTATATAATAAAAACCCAGCAACCGACATGGCAGAATGACCAGTACAACCAGAATGACCGTGGCCCCTCGCCCCTCCTGGCCCTGCCCCCCACCCAGCGGGGATCCCACCCTGATCAGTGGCCCCCATCCATGCATCAGGCCTCTATCCTATATAATAAAAGGCTAATATGCAAATCGACTGAATGATGAAATGACTGGTCACTATGATCCGCGCTGACCACCAGAGGGCAGTTGCTCAATGCAGAAGCTGCCCCCTGGTGGTCAGTGAGCTCCCAAATGGGGAGTGCCATTCAGTCAGAAGCTGGGCTCACAGCTGGCAAGTGCAGCAGCAGTGGCAAGAGCCTCTCCTGCCTCCGTGGCAGTGCTAAAGATGTCTCACTTTTGGCTTAAGCCTACTCCCCTAGGCCATCAGTCAGATATCTCCCAAGGGCTTGTGGACTGTAAGAGGGTGCAGGCTGTGCTGAGGGGACCCCTTCCTGAGTGTACAAATTTCATGCACCGGGCCTCTAATCTATATATGTAAAAGTCGAAGTGACTGTTCGACCGGTTGCTATGACATGCACTGACCACCAGGGGGCAGATGCTCAACACATAGGATCAGGCTCCCTCCTATCTGGATTGGGCCTGCAGGGATCAGGCCAAAACCAGCTCTCTTACATCCCCTGAGGGGTCCTGGATTGCAAGAAGGTGCAGGCCAGGCTGAGGGACTCCCCATTGGTGCACAAATCTGCACTGGGCCTCCAGTGTAATATAATAAGCTGGTTAATGATTTATTTTGCAAAATGTTTATACTATAATTTCAAAGAGCATGTTCTTTTTCCAGATCATCAACTCTTTATATTCCAAGTGCAAGGTACATATGGTATGAACCCACTTACTTAATACCTTTTCCCATCTTACTGAATGCATAGTCACACATGTAAGGGTTTAGAAGGCTATATATAAGATCATTTTTGATGATCTTGCTATTTAAAATTGCCCTTCAATGTAGTGCTGAAGTGCTTCTAGTATTTCTAATGAATGAAGGCTGTGATATGCCTTATGCAGAAAACACATGAGCTTTATCTTTGTTCGGGCATGAAGTTTTATATATATATATATGTGTGTGTGTGTGTGTGTGTGTGTATATGCGTTTTGACAGAGGTTGTTCCTGAAGGGTAGGTTTGGAGGTTTTCTGTTACCTCATTTTTGCTTTTAACTATTTTGAGTTGTCTGTAATAAGAAAAAAATTAAAATTATTTGAAAACAACAAGAGGGGAATTGTGGTTAGAATATGTAAATCTAAGATCAGAAATAGAGAATTTGATGGCCATTACATCATTCTTCTTCCCTCTACGCTTGTTCCTCATTTTAATGTGGTTAGTATAGTCCAAGATGCAAATGTGATTATGGCACTATCCTGCTTTGAGTCAATTCCCTTTAAGGTACCTCAGTGTCACTGTTTATACTTACATTGTGTAAATCGGTCATATTTCAGTTCCAAATGACAGAAATCTCACTGAAAATTTTATCTGGATGGAAAAGCCATGGGATTTAAATTCAAAGGGACACTGGGCTATGTTGTAAGAGTGGACCTACACAGAAACTCCCAACTAAATGCCACAGACATTGGCTTAAGGGCTTACCAAAGAAGACAAATTGATTTTTGTGTAGTTATCCGCATAGATATGCACTAGAGCGGGATTTTGGCTATCAAAACCTTTAGGACATGCTCTGTAATGAAGGTGGTAAGACTCTAGCATATTTTGGTGATAAGACCCGTCAAAGAAACTCCTCATTGGAATTCCTGTACTTCGGGTTATTGGCCTTGGTTCTCACAGGAAACAGATGGTTCTTCCATTAAGCTTTTGAGGAGACACAAAGATGTGGGGTAGGGGACAAACTAAGATGTGACTACAAGGGTAGTCACAGTAGCTTCAGCAACTCCATGCTAGTAGCAGAAGAGCTGGCATCATCCCCAGGCCAGAGGGGAAGAGAACAGGAAGTGGTGAAGGGAAGTTTGGAAGTAGTGACCTCTGACTGCTGACGCAGTCCCACTGGGTGAGAGGCAAAAGAATAAATAACCTGACCATCCTCAGACCTCTGGTCATTCCTGGGCCAAACCCACCCAAAGGTCAGAAGGCAAAGTAACTGTGGTCCATTCATCAGCCTCAGGGGACAGGGCACAGAGAGGAGCTGGAGGTTTAGAGATACCCAGCACGTTTGGCAAATCCCCACTATAGTGCTTACTATACTCTTTGATGGTCTATAAGAGCAGAACCTTTTTTTTTTTTTTTATTCCTGGCCATGCCTAGTAAAGTTCTGGCACATAGTAAGTGCTCAGTATTACTGAGTAAATGAAACAAAGAACTGAAATATTGTTGAAAAAGTAAAAGCAACTCTTTATATTCCAAGTGCAAGGTACCACACACAATTAGGAACTAAGTTTTTACTTTTAGAGAGGATATTTAAAATGTTCCAGAAATACTGGAGCATGATTAATAAATCCTATTCTGTAGATATGCCATAGCTTTATAATCAAGTACAGTCAATTCTCATTATTCGTGGATTCTGATTTGCAAGTTTGCCCACTCTAACATGTTTTGGGTGCTTTCATGGTCATGGGTAGTGGCGAAAAATTTGTCGTGCCTAATGCCTATGTTCCCAAGTTGAGGTTGACAAGGTGACATACCCTTTTCTTGTTCCAGCTCTCATAATTCTAACAATGTCCTTAGCTCTATTTAGTGCTGGTGTTTCTGTCTTCCTTGTTTTCATTTTTGATGATCTTGCTGTTTAAAATGGCCCTTCAATGTAGTGAAGTGTTGTCTAATATTGCTAATGAATGAAGGCTGTGATATGCCTTATGCAGAAAACACACAAGTTATATAAGCTTGGTCAGGCATGAAGTTATAGTGCTATTGACCATGAGTTAAACATTAATAAATCAATAGGACAGAAATACAACTCAAACTTAAGTTTATATATTATTGGCTAATGAAAATGTGACCAGATGCTCACAGAACAATAGCCTGGGGAAGTATTTGTTAATTGCATTTTGGTGGTGACTTTACAGAATTAAACTACCACAAATAATGACAATCAACTGTACTTGTTATTTTCCAGTTCCTAATAAAGATTTAAAAAAAATTCAATTTACATTAGAAGATGATTTTTCTATAGTTGGCAGCTAATTGGTACTTATTATATAAAATCAGAAAAGGGGGGAAACATTAAAAACCATCATCACTGCAAACTAAAGAAATCAATAGAGGTAAAAAGAAAAACAATCTATTAAATACATTGATTTTTAATAACAATCACAAATGCACTATTCTTATGTGGACTCAGTTGGTGAAGTCAATCCTGCTTAGGTAGGCTTATTTATATTCACTCCACAATAAATCAATCGTACATGATCCCAAAGCTTCACGCTTAGACTTTTCAGTAGTATGGCAAACCTGAAGTTCTTTTTTTTTAAAATCACCATTTCATTGGCTAATGTACAGTTCTCCATGCTCTGGCATAAAAGTATTTAATAGTAGCCAACAAAGACATCGACCTACTCTGATGGTATAACAGTGGCAGCCTTTTGATTTTTATGTTTGTTTAAAGTATACAACCTTAAATAATAAGACACTGAGCTGAAATTTCTAACTTGCTTTCTAACGAAGAATGGTATTTCCCCCAGGGACCGCTAGATATTTATAAAAATTTGTACTAATATTTTGTAAGAAAACATAAACATTATTAAGAAGCTGACTTTACTACCGTGCAACAAAGGTTTTTAAGAGATATAATACATATATTATAAAGAGCTTTAAGATAAATACTGAGTATTGTCATAGTAGTAAAGGTTATTTTTATTTCTGAAAAACACTTTTGATACCATCACCATAACCCAAAATAGGTATTAATGCTACTGGTGGTTAAGAAGCTCAGAAGCTATAATTATGCACCTCTTACTACGGAAAATATGCAGGAGAGCTCTGAAAATGTGAGGAGAAAATGCTCTACACTTAAATTAATAAATATTTACTAGGAGAAAACTTTTAAAATGATTGCAGCCTTGACAGAGTTACATTAATACCAACCAGCCACACTTTTGTCCACTTACAAGAAGTAGTAAGACGCTTAAAAAAAAAAAAAGGC
The DNA here is from genome assembly GCA_004026805.1 of Lasiurus borealis. Lineage (NCBI taxonomy): Eukaryota > Metazoa > Chordata > Mammalia > Chiroptera > Vespertilionidae > Lasiurus > Lasiurus borealis. Next base: position 1,061 of record PVJN01015624.1, on the reverse strand, counting down.
AGTAAAGCTATGTGTAATAAAATGTGTCAATTCACAGAAGTATATTTTTTCACAATAAAAAAAATTATCTTTAAACACTTAGATGGGAAACAGCCTAAAGAAAAATCAAGACCTACATTCTCCACCTATTTCAACTACAAAGCAAAATGCTCTCACTGTGACTGAAGGAGAAAATTTAATATTCATCATCAGTTTATGAGTATAAGGAATGATTATGCTTATAAATAAATTCAAGATTTTCCCAAAGATTTGTAACTAAGATATGCAAGATATAAAATCAAACTGCAAAATTAGTTCAAAGCAATTCGAGTCCAATGGTTTTCTTATGTTTTCTTGTATGCTCTTTATTTTAAATTGATATTTTAGAACAGTGAATTATCTTTCATAGCAGTGCCTCCAGGTCTGATAATACAGTACCCACTTCAGAATGTAGAGATTTAAGATAAATCAAAATGAACATTAAGGCGTACAAACAGCTAATTTAAGTCTGTTCTTATTTAATAAGGATTGTTTTAACTCATTCAAATACATGGAATGTTGGCACAAAACTTTGAAGCTGCTGTAGAAAGATCACAGATATTCTGTGGGTTATTGGAACTTCCATTCTCTAAAAACATACCCTTAAATGGTCTTAATTTTACAAATTTAAGTGTTAGGAAAATGTCTAAATAATAAGTAACAATTAAAATAAAATGTTTATTTGTAAATTATATACAGAATACATTTACTTTACGACAAGGAAATGGGGAGAAGAGCCATCACCTCCCACCCGACGCTGCTTGCTTTCTCTGCTGGAGATGACCACCCCTCTCTGAATCTGATGTACAAACCAGTTTGGATTTCCTAAGCTGGAAAAGGAGAACTGTAGCTAAACTACAAATGCTGTTTCAGTATACTAGTTGGCTTGTTTCCATAGAATGCTTTTGAACCCTGTTAACTCAGAATCTTAGAAATTTCCTGATGTAATTTTATAATCAACAAAAGTTAACTGTCAAAAACAGTGAGTTTAAACATTTCATCTCAATGTAACTGTGAAGTGGCTACATAACTGCACATAATCT
>PVJN01015623.1:0-44020 GCA_004026805.1 Lasiurus borealis | reverse complement strand
TGAAAACCTATTTGAAGAAATAATGACTGAAAACTTCCCACATCTGGTAAAAGAAATAGACTTACAAGTCCAGGAAGCACACAGAACCCCAAATAAAAGGAATCCAAAGAGGACCACACCAAGACACATCATAATTAAAATACCAAGAGCAAAAGACAAAGAGAGAATATTAAAAGCAGCAAGAGAAAAACAGTTCATTCCCTACAAGGGAGCACCCATACAACTGTCAGCTGATTTCTCAAAAGAAACTATGCAGACCAGATGGAAGTGGCAAGAAATATTTAAAGTGATGAATAGCAAGAACCTACAACCAAGAATAATCTATCCAGCAAAGCTAACATTCACAATTGATGGACAGATAAAGAAAGAGCTTCACAGATAAGAAAAAGCTAAAGGAGTTCATCACCACCAAATCAGTATTATATGAAATGCTGAAAGGAATTATTTAAGAAGAAAATGGTAAAGGTAAAAATTATGAACAAGAAATACATATCTATCAACAAATGAATCTAAAAATCAGGTGAATTGAAAATCTGATGAACAAAATAAACTAGTGAATATAATAGAATTAGGGGCATTGAAAGGGAGTGGACTGATAATTCTCAGGGGTAAAGAGATGAGGAGGCATGCAGGGAGAGACTGGACAAAAATCATACACCTATGGATGAGGACAATGGGGGGGAATTAAGGGCAGAGGGTGGGTGGGGACCAGGTGGAGGGGAGATATGGGGGGGGGGAGAGGAACAATTGTAATAACCTGAACAATAAAGATTTATTAAAATTAAAAAAAAAATAAAAAAAGAAAATAATTTTATGGTTGGGGGTCACCACGACATGAGGAACTGTATTAAAGGGTTGAGGCATTAGAAAGGTTGAGAACCACTGCTCTAAAGATTAGTCCTGGCCCTTATTCCAGGTCCTTATCTTACAAACAGGCCTACTGACTTTATTCAGCAGAGAATTAATTCTATCAAGTTTATAGTCCTCATGGGTCAATATAACTCCTTTGCCAACAATGACCCAAAAGAGTCAATGATTTGATTCATGTACATAAAACCAGTGGAGAATGAAGCGTCCATCATTTATAAAAACTGCTGTTTGAAATTTTAACCCTACTATTTTGGCTTCTGTAAACACTGGCTTGCTTAAATAATAAGGAAAACAAGACTACTCCCATTCCAGAGAGCCCGTGGACTATGCCCCAGACAGAGTTGTCAGTGTTGGCACCAGGCCAGGCCTTGAAATATGGTCTCACAGCCCCTTGCCAGCACATAGGCCTTCTTTCCCAGAAGCCCTGGAAGTCTCATTCCAAATTTGGGAGACAAAAGAGTTAGGCAAAGTATAAATAGAAAAGGTTTCCTCCATGTGGGGAGGCTCAGAATTTGAAAGGCACATTTTTCTCTGGCCCTGCTCTTAATAAAATCTAACTCCCTTTCTCTAAGCATGGTTTGTTTTTTGTCTGGTCTTCTATAACAGCTTAGGCATTGGCCACACTGAAATCTGATGCCATGGGCAGCATCAGACACACCCTGTTGCCATTACATTATTTAAAAGACAAGCTCAATAGTCTGTGGGAAAATTGAACCTTTTCAAACCTCAGTTTTTCAATCTAAATAGTGGAAAAAATGACAATTGCTTCATTGAATTGTGAAAATGAAGAGAGAGGATGTACACTGTACTTCTCATAGGGCCAGGCAGAAGGACTGCTTGGGAAGTGGGACAAAAATCACAAGATCCTGGTTCTAGCTGTACAAGGAACCCGGGAACAAGGAGACAGAAAAAGTAATATGCTTAGATGCCTGAATTGCACCAATTTAGTGGTTAATTATGCAATGTTGGATTTGGAGCAATATTCTCTACTTATTAGCTGGTTCTTATATACAAGAGGACAGAAGCAATGCATATTTGTTAAAATCCTTCCACGAGCTAAGCGATCCTCAGGGCAGGAGACCCAATAGTGATTGTCCTTGCTCTAGGAAACTATGGAGTGAGGAATTCACAGCTGGAAGGTAGAGACCATGCCTCAGTGGGCCTCTACGCTCCCCAGGGGAGCCAGTCCACAGAAGAACCTCAGTAAGTGTTGTCTGATGACAAAGTGCAGGTGATGTTTGGAGATCTTGTGTTGCAAAGACAGTACCCCACAATTTAGTTTTCTTAGATTAAAAAAAAAAAAATCTCTAACTATATTGTTTTTCTAATTTAGCATACATATCTTTCCTGATTTCCAATATCTAGTTAAAAGTAGTTAGAGCCAAACGCTGAAAAAGGAGTTATATTTCCTACAAGGCCTTTTGCTCAGAGGTAATGGCCTAGATTGCCTTATTTGACAAGTGGGTCACACACCTCTGAGTTGCTCTGTTATGAGGAATTAATCCCTTGGTGAGGTTGCTTCAGAAAATAGCTTGTCTTTGCCTGACATCTAGTGGGCAACCTTATAGTTACATTTTGTATAATTTTGTGTTTCTGTACATATACACATGGTTGTTTTTAATTAAAAAGTCAGTTTCTTGCCCTATCTGGCTTGCCTCAGTGGATAGAGCATCAACCAGTGGAATGAAGGGTCCCAGGTTTGATTCTGGTCAAGAACACCTGAGTTGTGGGCTTGATCCCGGTAGGGGATATATAGGAGGCAGTCAATCAATGATTCTCTCTCATAATGTTTCTCTTTCTTCCTCTCCCTTCCTCTCTGAAATCAATAAAAATATTTAAAAATAAACAAATAAATAAAAAGTCGATTTCTCCCTATTACCATCCCACTTTCTGTCTAGTCATTTCCTCCTCCTCTACCCTAAAAATTAGTAAGACTTTTCATTTCTTCTTTTCTCTTCTAATTTATCATTGATCTCTCTTTGCAGTTGGCCCCAGGGAGCATCTTTTCACATTTTCTTTCTTTGTTTCCTTCCCTCCCTTCCTCTCCCCTCCCTCCTTCCATCCCTCCCTTCTTCCATCCCTTCCTCCCTCTTTCTTCCCCCCTCCCTCCCTCCCTTCCTCCCTCCCTCCCTCCCTCCCTTCTTCCTTCCTTCCTTCCTTCCTTCCTTCCTTCCTTCCTTCCTTCCTTCCTTCCTTCCTTTCTTTCTTCCTTTCTTCCTTTCTTTCTTGTTACCTCTTGTTCTTTTTCTACCCTGCTTCACAGTCAACATCAAGCCATGGTACTCTTGTTTTCTGGCTGCTGCCCCAACCCCTGCCCAAGAAAGGAGCCAGCATTTCAATTACCTAAGACCTAAATATAACTCTTCCTCCAGACTCCATGACCAACTTGGATCCTCTCCAATTGTTAAACTCCTTCAGGGAAGGCATTTCCAAAGCGGCTTCCAGGAACGCATTGCAATGCCTCGAATTCTTAGAGCTGAGGGTAAGCCCTTATATGAGCCCCACTAAAGCCTTTGAGGACGAAGGTACATGTCTGTGTGGGTGGAAGCGCACGTACTCGGATTTTCTCTATATCAGAATGGATTCCTGTGACCCATATTTCCATCCTTACCAAATCACTGGGCAAGGACAAGTTCACATGCTGATGTGAATAGAAAAGGAGAAGGGGGATCAGGAAAAGCAGAGAAGTGAGGGCCATATAAGGACCAAACCTAGTTTATTAAAAAACAAAAACCAGTCATCCTTGAAAAGAATTCATCCCACTACACACACCAACATGGGTGACTATGACAGACATAAGGTGGAGGAAAAAGCCAGTATGTGGTGTGTGGTTCCATTTATACCAAGTTCACAGCCAGACAACCCAAATCTGTGGTGACAGACATCAGAGCAGTGTTTCCTTCGGTCTGGGTGCACAGAGGCGGGGCGGTGACTGGGGAAGAGAGTGCATGGCAGCCTCTGGGGGACTGGAAATGCTTTTTATCCAGATGCGGGTTGCACAGATGCACTTAAGAATTATGCACTTTATTGTCTGTAAACTAGAGGCCCAGTGTACCAAATTCATGCACAGGAGAGAGGGGTCCCTCAGCCCAGCCTGCACCTTCTTCAATCGGGGAGCCCTTGGAGGATATGCAATGGCTGGTTTAGGCCCCATCCCACAGGGACTGTTGGACATCCCTCTCACAATCCAGGACTGCTGGCTCCTAACCGCTTGCCTGCCTGCCTGATAGCCCCTTACTGCTTCTGCCTGCTAGCATGATTGATTGCTCTCTAACCACTCCCCTGCCAGCCTGATTGACGCTTAACTACTCCCCTGCTGACCTGGTTGCCCCCAACTGCCCTACTCTGCTGGCCTGATCACCCTTAACTGCCCTCCCCTGCTAGTCTGGTTGGCCCTAACTGCCCTCCCCTGTCAGCCATCTTGTGATGGCCATCTTGTGATGACGTTGCACAAAGGCGACACCATCTTGGCTTTTATTATATAGGATTATACCAAGAGAAATAAAAAAGAAGAAGAAGAAAATGGTAATGATTATCACTGGGAAGCCTCCTTACTAACCATTTGCTGATGTGGGAGAACGTGCAGCCTTGGGATTGGCGTGAGTCTCCAGAAGCCTGCACTCTGCTGGGATGGCCATGATCGCAGCCCCACATGCCAAGGGCAGAGGCCCAGTCTGGCTGTGTGAGTACCAAGAGGTGGGAAGGTAGGAGGGGAGAGAGGAGTGCTCAAGAGAGCTCATTCTAGTCCCTCAACTTTAAAATGAATTAAAAATATTTCCCCCAAACATTGCTTTATTAAAATGGCAACAGTATCTTGTCAGTCAGGATGACCAGATTATAGTGGCCTTCCTGGTGCCAGGGCTTCTGCCCTGGCTGCTCTCACAAACCTCTGCAAGCCTCTCCCTTCCCTGGAACACCCTGGGCCCTTGTTTCCAACAGGAGTGGGTCCTCTCAGACCCTGGGATCCTCTGAGGCACCTACAACTTAGTTTCTGATTTACTGTTCATGGAGCTCAGCTTTGTGCAAACCCGCTCCAGGAATTTCAGTTCACCGAGTTCCATTTTCCAGGAATTGAAAGTCCTGGCAGTGTGTGTGGAATGCTCTTGAGCTGGACTGGCCTGAGGGCCAAACAGCCCATATTAGGTGGGGAGAATGCTGATTAAATAGTCATTTGTAACCTGAAGACGTGTAATGTAAACTTTCCTTCATCAGCACGCTGGCCACATAACGATGCCAGCCCAGAAGTTTATGAGCTTTTTATTGGTGTTTCAGGGTGACATTCTGAACGGCCATAGTGCTTACTCATTTCTGGTTATCAGCGCACTGTAATGCTTCCAACTGCCAGTGGATGGTCAGAGATAACCGTGGTCTAGCCGCAGACTGAGCGGCGCCTGGGATGTTTCATGTGTCCTGAATTTCCTTCCTTTCTTTTTATTTTTTTTACATTGTAGGATGATGTATTATTTTTTTGACCTGGAAATATTTATGCAAAGTACAGAAAAAAAAATCTCCTAAACGTTGAGGCATGATCTCTTCCTGTTCTTTTCCTTCTCTGTGTTTGACTGCAGAAGTAGCAGAAAACACCAGATAAACATTCCAGGTTTTGGGGAAATGTGCATTTCAGGAAAAGAGAATAAGCAGGGCTTCACACTCAGTGTCCCAAGTACCCTCTGGAGGCATCTATACCTAAGTTAGATTCATAAAGATGATGTTTGACCAAAATTACCTTTGAAGTTCCCTTGAACCACATAAAGCACAGTGAAGTGATTTTGGTGAAACTATTCTGCAGATTAATTCTTATATTCACACTAGAAGCCTGGTGCACAAAATTCATGCAGGGGCAGGAGTTGTCCCTCAGCCTGGCTTGCACCCTCTCCAATCTGATTGTGGGGGATTTCCGACTGGATGTCCTTGTGGGATCAGGCCTAAATCTGCAGTCGGAGATCCCTCTTACAATCCAGGACCACTAGCTCCTAACTGCTTGCCTGCCTGCCTGCCTGATTGCTCCTAACCACTTCTGCCTACTAGCCTGATCACCCCCTAACCACTCCCCTGTGGGCCTGATTGCCCCAACTGCCCTCCCCTACTGGCCTGATCGCCTCTAACTGCCCTTCCCTGCTGGCTCGATCACCCATAATTGCCATCCTCAGCTGCAATCTGCCTCCTCCGTGTGAGGTGGGGGAGATGCTGGGACTGGTCTCCTCCATGCTTCACAGAGCCATGGGACCCCCAGGCCTCACTTCGCAGAGTGGCTAATGCGCCCTGCTGTGTGTGCAGCCATCTTGTGGGGGCCATTTGTGGTGGCCATCTTGTGATGACGTTGTGCAAGGGCGCAAGGACCACCTAGGCTTTTATTAGTATAGATAAGTGTGAAACCGACTGAATGTGACTGAAAGGCACTGTGTGTAGGATGGGGGCTCCTAGCTGTATGGAGCAGAGATGAGGAGGACGCATTGCCCTGCAGGTCCCTCTGCTGTATGTAATAGTCAGCCTCTCAGACTTCAGCCCTGGTGATAGGTTTGCTGTTGTGAGGAGTGAATGAGACTGAGGAGGTACAGGGGACAGCCTTGGTTCCAGTAGGATTTTGAAGCAGACTACTGACAATATATTGGGGACCTTGCATTTTTTATGCCACTAACAAGACTGACTACAACTCCGTAGGCAGTTGGGACCCCTTTTTTTTGGCCCCCTAAAAACTCTGCTCCCCTCTTCATCAAACACCTGGTACAGTGTCTGCGCGCATGCATCTCAGATGGCCTCTAGCCAGCAGGCCTGTCCTATGTGGAGGGCAAAACCCACTACTCACTTCCTTTATGCCACTGGCACTGGGCCATCTCCTGGTAGCATTTGAATTTCACAACAATCTTTCAAGCATTGCAGAAGTTTGGACACTTTTGGGTTTTACCATTCTTTCAAGATGGTGATGGGAACTACTTTTGAGCCCAAGGTATGGCTTGGCATTGCTTACTGAGGTGTTAGATTCCATCAGAATTGTTCTACTCATTCAAAAATGGCTACAGGACAACTAGACTCATTTGAAATGCCTGTTAGATGAAAAGACTAGATGAAATGTGTTTTGTGAAAACCAGCAGATATAAAATGGAAACAATGCACAGAGAGCTGCTGGAACAAGGCTGAGCAGCATCCCCAGCCAGAGGTGGGAGCTGCTTGTGATGTGGCCACCTGCTTGTCATTCCCTGAAGGGCTACAACTCCCAGGAGCAGGTAATACAGCCACGTGCCGTCCAGGTTGATGTGGGGACAGTTGCCCAGCTGCTGTTTAGCTCTGCAGCTTTAGCTAAATTGTGGAGGCTGTGATATACAGGGGACATCTCAGGAAGTGCACACAGGAGGCGCCATAAAACTCGGGCCCTGAGTGCTGTTTAAGCAGCGTCTGTAAGAAGAGGAACAGAGCAGAGCCAACCCCTTTTCTCCAGATTTTTATCCTATTGATGTTATTGCTCTCTTTGGGCCCAGAACACACAGCTCTTCTTCTAAGTGAAGATGATTTAAATTTTAAGTTGATGGAGGAAGAGATTTCTGTGGAAGCAATGACCATTATAAATTGACTAGAGGCCGGGTGCATGAAAATTCATGCACTCTGGGGATCCCCCAGCCCAGCCTGTGCCCTCTCACAGTCTGGGAGCCCTCAGGGGATGTCCCACTGATGGGGAGAAGGCCTAAGCAACAATCTGGCCTCCCTCTGTGGGAGGCAACCTGAAAACTGATCAGGGGATGGCATCAGCAGGTGAGTGGCCAGCCCCGCCCTCCCCTCCCCCTTATCACCCCTTTATCATCACAGGTTGCCGCTGCCCTTCCCCCACCATTGCTGTCCCCTCTTCCTGCTGGCATACACCTTGGCTAGCCTGGCGTTACCTGCTTGCCAGCCCTGCCCCCCGCTGACTAGTTGTTCCACTGTTTGGTCGATTTGCATATTATGCTTATATTATATAGGATTGCTGACCACCATGCTGCAGGGCTGTGGGTACACGGCCAGGGTGGACTCCACATGTTGCCCGGGACGCTGGCAACAGGCAGGCAGGCGACCTGACAGGAGAGGGGTGACTACCTGGGGTGTCTGGACCTGGTCCAGGGCCAGGGACTCAGGTGTTCTGAGTCCTGGTCTTTCCTCCCTCACAATCACCAGGCATCCCTTAAGTTCAGCTGTTTCCCTTCTGAGTTCTCAACAAGGATGTGTAGCTAATGATGATGGCTTTTATGGAGAAAACCAGAGGCTGCATTTGCCCTACTTCCCAGGCGCCACAAGTGAGGTATGGGGAGAGGAGCAGGCATGGAAGAGGAAGAGAGCTGGAGCTGAGAGGAAAGTTCTAGAAAGCTGTTCTCCTAACAGGAACACAGCTGCCGATAGGAAAAACTGACAAACCAAGGAAGTTTGAGCAATGGGTTATGGCTACCGAGGGAGTCCCCAGTGTGAGCAGAGCTCCGCAGGGGGTGAGGGGCACTGCCCTTGGCGCCTGCATGACTGGGCTGGCCCTGCTCCCTCCACCTGAGCAAATGCCCGCTGAGATGGTGAGTGAGCTTCACCCAAGTTTTATGGAGCTCCGTGACTTCACACTGAGCAGGCACTGTCACTGGTGCTGAAAGCGTTCTCTGACGAGTGAGGCTCGGAGCCGTGTGGGGTCCCCTCTGTGCCAGGTCAGTGCACGAGTGGCGGTCGAGACCTGCTCTTCGGAGCAGAGCCAGCCTCATTCGAGTTCTCAGCATAAGTCAACGCACTTTATTACAGCTCCAACCTCCGGTGTGGACGCTGGCCCCGCGTACGCAGCAGCCTTGGGGGGCATCCATTGTCATGGCCTCACCACCCGTCACACTGGTTCTTGAGCAAGACCGTTGGCTTCCTGCTCCAGGGCTGGGAGCATAAAGCTGGGAAAGGCCTCAAAATGTCACTTCACCTATTTCCCTGCCTCAAAGTATGGCAGATGGAAGTCTGGGAGTTTCTTCAAGCTCAGTGAGTTAGGAACATAAATGCCCTCTCTGGAAACTGAGTCTCTCACTGCTCCCAAACTCCTCAGGATCAAAACCCAGGCCTTCCTTGGCATTGGGGACCCACAAACACTCTTCTTTTTTTCAAATATGAAAAATGTGTTTAAATCAGGTTCTGCAAAACCTGGCTGCACACAGACCAGGCTAAGGTTCCGCGGGGCCCTGTGAGTCCAAAGGTGCTCAGCATATTGCATGGCTGCCCTCCTGGCTGTCACATCCTGTTCCTGGTCCTTCCAAGTGACATCCTGCTTCCCTTCATCTGTTGCAAGGTAGAGATTATAACAACTCAGGTTCTTTTGAGTTATTCATGTGCTACACAATATTCTAGAAGAAACATAATAACATGAAAATGAAAGCCACCTGCCAGTCACCCTCCAGAGATAACCCCTGTACATATTTGGACGTCGGTTCTCATCTCCTTCCAGTGCACACTTCTATGTGTGATAGGCAGTGACAGCCAGAGAAAAATGGCTTTGCAGGCAGTTTGGAAAGGCAAATTAAAAGGCTATGGCTCACAAACTTTAGTGCTTGTAAGAATCACTGAAGAGCTGGTGAAACACAGCTTCCCAGACCAGGACCCAAGAATTCTGCATTGCACGGGTGCTGAGAGTGCCGGCCTCCAAAAGGCACAGGGCTTTTCCCAGTTCAGGGCTTTGACTTCCTGCTGGGCCTTCAGTGAAGAGGAGGGAGAGGTGCTGAGGTCACTTCAGAGGCAGAGCCATGTGGGAGAGGTGTGGGTCTTACACTGCCTCTTCCTGTCCTGTGACCTTGGGCCAGTCTCTTCCTGGAGCCCTGGCTCCTCCCTGTGACATGGGGATGGGTCACTGTACCTTCCTCATGGGGTGGTGGCTGAATATGGAGATAGTGTGTCACTGATCACCTGTCGAGGATCGGCCCACAGAGAGCTCTTAGGGAGTGACGGTGAAGTCTGAGGCTCAGCTCAGAGTGGCACCTTATATGGTCTTGTCACTTCCTTATGAGTTCCCCATCGACAAACTATGGGATGGTGGGTGCCTGCCTGGTGGGTCCAAGGTGCTAATTACATGAAATAAGGCACATGTCACAAAATAATGCCAAGTATCAGCCTAGCCTAAGTCATGTGTCCAACAAACATGAATCATTATTCTAACTGTTTAATAGCTTTGTGCTGTGCTCCATAATCCTGAAGATACCAAATAGTCTTTTTATTTTAAAACTATAGACCTGGTGCAAGATGTTTGTGCACTGGGGGACAGGTGGGGAGGAGGGCAGCTCAGCCTGGCCTGCTCCCTTTCACTGCTGTGCTCAGGCTCCTTAGTGCTGCCTTGGAGGTGAGAGAGGTTCCCACCACCATCATTGTGCTCGCCAGCTGTGAGCCCAGATTATGGCTGAGCAGCGCTCCCCCTGTGGGAGCACACTGACCACCAGGGGGCAGCTCCTGCGTTAAGCATCTGCCCCCTGGTGGTCAGTGTGTGTCATAGCAACTGGTTGTTCCACAGTTTGGGCTATTCGCACATTAGGGTTTTATTATATAGGATTTTGTTACAAAACTCAAGCATGCACAAATATAGAGACTAGTCTAAGGAACCTCCTTATACCTATCACCCAGATTCAATCATTAGCAAGGCTCTGCCTCCCAACTATCTCTTCCTGGGCTAAGGTTTGGTCTGTGGGTTCAGAAATAGGGGCAGAGGTGTGAGCCTCTGGGGTGGGGGTGAATTAGTTTCCTGGGACAGCTGGGAGGTGGGGTGTAAAAATTAGGAGACCGCAGGAAGTAAGGACAGTGTGAGCTGCCTGAATTCAAAACCCAAAAATGTGCTTTGACAACTGTCAATGGTGGCAATGATCCCAAACAGCCTGGTGCTGTCATTTCTAAGTATTCCTTATCAATGTGGGCGGTGGCTCTTACCAACAGGTGGTGGTCCTCAGCCTTACTGTTCCCCTCCCTGCCGGGCTCAGCAGGTAGTCCCCCCAGGCAGAAGGTGGGCGGTTCCCATCTCCAAATACACGATTTCTGCAAGATGAGTGCCCCTGTCGCTGGCCTTTCCAGCTTTCCTGGGGACTGGATGCGACATTGCAAGTTCTGGGCCCAAGTGACTGCAAGGTGTTCCCGTGAAGGAAATGTGGTCAGACCCCTGGGACCAGAGGGTGAGTGAGGACCCCAGAGGGCTTAGGCTGATTTATCAAGGCCAAAAAGGGAGAGAGGTGGAAGGGCAGCAGGAACAGTGGTGGCCCTGAGCCCATGTTGTGGGGTCTCAGCCAGGTCCTCACCATGTGATTCCAGTGAAATTCTGTCACCTCTCCATCTGTACCAGGGATAGAATCCTCCTGCCTGGCTGGGGAGATGAGCAGGATCCACACTTTATCAAAGGAACAGAGAAGCAGAGCCTGCCCATTGTAGGAGCTATGTCCCCTGCCCCTCCCCATCCCACCAGCACAAGGGAAATTTCCAGGTAACCAATGAACGTTTACACTTCCTCCTGAGTGTGTTATACCAAGACACTTAGTGAAAATGAATTGAACATTCAATAGCTTTTAAGACTTTATGGAAGATAGGAAGAAAAAATAATATTATTAACTTAAACACACTTCGTTAGAAAAAAAGAGAGTGGTGGTGAGTGTGGCTATGTGGGTGCCCTCCCGGGAACGCAGAGGACTTGTTTCCATGCCGCCTGCCTTCCAGGGCCTCCCAGCCAAAGGATGAGCTTGATTTTCATGCTACATATCACATGGTATCAGTAACTAACTGCCCCCCTCACACCTTTGGCAGGAAGAAGAGCTTAGGAAATACCTCAAAATTAACGTAAGTGTCATCTGGTACTTGCAGTGTTTTAGGGCTTTCTATAAACTCATTTAATCCTCAGGGCAACCCTGTGACATAGCAATTACTGTTCCCATTTTACAGATGAGGGAGCTGAGCCCCGGGAGGCTCCTGGACAGCCTGGGGTCACACATCTAGTGACCGTCTAGCTGCACGTCCAAGTCTCCTTTCTCCTCCCCTCCTTGGCTGCTGCCTTGGGTTCTCTGGGCCTGGGAACTATTGTAAGATTTCTCATTCCCTCTGCCTGTGGTGATGATATGATTCCAGTGAATGGGCCAGCCCTGTCCTTTCTGTCCCTTTCTGTCTGCCTAGGCGTTCTGCATCCTGGTCCCTGTCTGCATAACCGAGACCTGCCTGGCAACATCTCTGGAGCCTTCAGGAGGAAGTGTGTGCCACATTCACCCCCGGCCACCCAGGAGGGCTCGGAGGCCAAGTCCCGTAAAAATCCAGGGAGTGGGAATCTGGAATTGCAAACAAGGGCTGAGAAGGGCAGCCTTGCTGTCTGAACTTCAGAAAAGATTTCTTGAGGGACAATAAGCCAGCGGGGAGAGTGAGAAGGAAGTGGGCATCAGAAGGGGCGGGACCAGGAAAGGTTTGAACAGCTGGCAGCCCCAAGAGCAAACAGCGTTTCTGATTACCAAGGTGACAACGGTCCTTACAGGTTTGAAACCGGGAGGGCTTTCTGGTAGTCTTGACAGGTTTGGTTCTGGGAACACGTGGTTGGAGGCTATGCCCACATATAGATGCGGATGCCTAGCACAGCCCTTGTGCAGTGTGACTGGGAAAGGCAGGCTTGTTTGATGGGCTGGGAGGGAGTGGGTCCCCATCATTCCCGTATTCTGGCCCATGGGTGGGTTCCTGAGGACAGCTAATATGCATGTTCTGGGGACTTAGAGCCTGTGGTCCTTACAACCAAGAGAGGCCAGTCTCTGAAGTGAATAGGTGCATTGATTTTTAAAAAATATATTTTATTGATTTTTTACAGAGAGGAAGGGAGAGGGATAGAGAGATAGAAACATCGATGAGAGAGAGAGACATTGATCAGCTGCCTCCTGCACGCCCCCTACTGGGGATGGGCCCAAAACCAGATACATGCCCTTGACGGGAATCGAACCTGGGACCTTTCAGTCTGCAGGCCGATGCTCTATCCACTGAGCCAAACCGGTTTTGGCAGTGCATTGATTTTTAAGGCTAACACATTTGGAAAATATTTATGGAGCATCCATTGTTGCAAAACACAGTGCTGGGCTGTGAGGGTGGGAGACAGTCCTGTCCTCCAGGCACTACACAAGGAGGAGGAGGCTGGGGGAAGGTGGGACTGGGAAGTCCTGTAGGTGCTGGACCTTGGCAGCCACTGTGATGGTGATTGGGAGGGCGGGGGTGGGGGGCCTCAGCTGGCTGCCATCCTGGGACGTGGGCTGTGGCCATGGGATCCTTCAGGGCACTGCCTTCCATCTCTGCCACCTCTGTTCCACCACTGGCTCCTTGGCACCTCCATGTCCCTGGTTCTCACTGCTGGGGAGCCAGGCGAGTGGCACAGAGGCTCAGGAGAGCTGGGCAGGGACCCTGGGAGTACTGGCACTCGCCTATCCCCAGTGGCCCCTCTTCTCACACAGTGCACTTCCCCAGCAGGGCTGTGGGCGCATCACACCCTTGCCTGTCCCTGCTCCTGAGATTCTTCACGTCTTACCCTGCTATTTGGAAAAATGTTAATGTGCAGGGGCAGGAATGTCTGAATCGCAGGCGATATAAGGCCTGAGAAATCATCATTTGGTCTGGCTCTGCCAAGATATTAGGGGTGAGTTAATTAAATGTTTGACCAAATATAGAAAGATAATTTTTAAGCTGACAATTTTGTATGGCCCTCGAATGATGTTATCAATATCTAAGTGGCCCTTGGCAGGAGAAAGAATACTCACACCAGGTAAGAAAGAGAATCTTGTTTGTTTTTTGTTTGTTTTTAGAAATAGGAAGACCATCTTTGCTAACCAATCTGAGGTTTGGTTAGCTTGTGACGATCACTGAACAAGCACTGATGTGTAAAATCAGGCCTCCTCTGTGCCCAGGCTGAGGGCTGCAGTTGCACCCCCATGGTAGTTACATTCCCACAGTAGGCGCACCCCCACGGAAAATGCACCCTATAAGAGACCCCCACACTAGACATACCTTCACAGTAGACATCCCCACAATAAGCACACCCCCGCAGGAGGTGCATCCCTATAATAGATTCATCCAACCGAGATTCCCATCATAGACACTCCCCCACAATTTACACCCCCCGTAATACACATACCCCAGAGTAGGTGCACCCCACAGTAAGCACACCCCACAGAGACCCCCCCACAAAGATATACCTCCACAATAAACACACCTCACAGTAGGTGCACCTTCACAGTAGATTCATCCCAACAGAGATCCCCTACAATAGACATACCACCACAGTAAACACCCTCCACAGTACCCCCCCACACACAGAAGGCATACCCTCAAGCTTCTACTCTGCAGACATTTTCACATCAGTCCTCAGTTCCCTGGCAGTGAATCCTGGTGGCCCTCAGGCCAGAGTGCCTGCAGTGTTAAAGCTGCCCAGCTCCTGCGTGATTCCACCGCACTGGGCATCACAGGAAAGCTGAGCTGGGGGACATCGGGCGGGAGTAGGGGGGTAGGGGGCGCTTGGAACTTTCACTTGCTTAGGGAACAGGGCACGTATAAATTCAAGAGTGCTCTCTATCCTGAGGACTTGGGATGAGGATTTGGGGGATCTAATTTTTAAGAAAAAGAATAAAAAATTAACTACGTAGTTATTTTCATTTTTAGAATGAGAAGAGAAAAATTTCACAAATTACACATTTTAAAAAGTTGCCAAATACCACAAACAGCAAATGAACATGTGTATGAATCAACTGCCTGGCAAACCCCATTAGACTTCTCTTACACTTCTTACTTGCATGTGCCTTGATTTTGCAATGTAATTTGCTATAGAGAGACTAGAAAGATATTGAGGGTTGTGCGGCTGGGGTAGTCTCTCTTTTCCACCTCAGGAAGCACCATCCAGCAATGGGGACCAGCCATGTACTCCGGCTCCTGGAGACCTCAGTTCCAGAAGGAGCCAGGACACAATGCAAGGATCTCTCTGAAATGGTAGAAAAAAGGTGGCATTTCCCTGCTAGTCTCAGGTTTCACTTCGTTTGCATTTGATGTCTTTTCTTAGCCATGCTTTTTCTGACATGTTTTTTATGGAGACCTGCTCAAATCCCATGCCTTGCAACTGTGTGTGTGTGTGTGTGTGTGTGTGTGTGTGCATGTGCGCGCTTTTTCCCCTGGAGAAGGAAGTCTTGTTGGATTGTAGAACATGTTTTGTCTATTTTTGCTATCAGAAATAGTTCACAGAGAGGCAGAGTGAGGCCTTTTTCTCTTTCCAGCTGTAAAGATAATCAAGTCTTTCTCCCCAGTGCATCCTGTTTATAATAATCTTCTTAAAGAACCATCCTGATCAAAACACCCTCTCCTCAGAGTCTCTTATGGCCCTGTTGCCTTTCACAGAGGCTCCAGCACACTGGCATATCCTGGCCTCACAGCCTGGCCCTGACCTACCTTCCAAGCTTATATCTTACTCCCCCCCCCCCCATCTCCGAAAAGGATTTAATCAGGAAAAAGAAAGAATTGCAGTCTAGTACATGCAAACATGATACACACATTGAACCAAACAGAGATGGAGAAAGTATTATTTATTTATTAATTAAAGAGATTTTCAACCTTAGTGTTTTTATTTCTTTTTCAATTACAGTTGACATTTAATGTTATATTAGTTTCTGGTGTACAGCATAGTGGTTAGACATTTATGTAAATTACAATACTACTTCTTTCTTATGCCTTGGGCTCTGCCCCCTTGCCCTCCTCTTCCCATCGGCCTGCTGAAATCCTGCCTGGCAGCGTCCTGCCCAAATAGCAGCTTCTCCAGGGAGCTTTTCCTGATATTCAGAGACCAGTGATCCTCTTTAGCCCAGAATCTCTAATGGCCATCCATCTTTGTGTCATAGATTCCTTGTGCTTATTTCTTGTTCATAGAGTGCAGGAGTGGTTGTCTATCTCATTTTGACATCCACAACACATGTTTGTTGAATTAATGATTCTCATTTTTTGATAAAGAAAACCATTGGTGCTCAGGAGTTTCAGTGATTTGCCCCAGTCACTCAGATCTGAGATGCAGGCTGGCATCACCCTCTGTCCCCATGCTCAGTGATTCCTAGAGCCATGCAGTGACTCTGATTCAGAGTCTGATAGGCCAGTCCAAGGAGATGAGGTGTGAGCGTGAATGAGGTGGACATTTTGGTTCATTCTACGGATTTTCATCCTCACTCTCTCCCATTATAACGAGTGAGGGCAAGGTGTCTGATTGAATCTTATTTTGAATTTGTGTATGTGTGCATGCAATATATGTGCAGATATTTTTAACTCATTATTATAAAATTTTTACATTCACAGAAGCAAATCAAATTATACACCCCCCTCATGTTTTCCCCACCCACCCTCACCATCCCTTTGCCAGGTACCCATCACCCAGCTATGAGAGGGATCAACTGGTGTAGTTTCCCACATTCTGAATTCTGCTACCTGCAACCCTGACAACCCCGAGTGTCTTTTAAATTTGCTCCCACTAGTCTGTATTTCTTCTGTGCTAGTAACTATATCAGAAAACTTGATTTTTTTGGTCAATAATACTGAACGGGGTGGTCTTTTTATGATGAACACATAATGTTGTTGATGCTTTAATTCATTTATTTTTTATCCTCACCCAAAGATTTGTTTTTATTGATTTAAGAGAGAAAGAGAGAAAGAGAGAGAGAGAAACAGAGAAAGAAAGAAATATCAATTGATTGTCTCTAGTACACAGGACCCCGTCTCCCCCTTCCCACCCTGGGGATTTAACCTGCAACCTTTGGTGTATTGGACGCTGCTCCTACCAACTCGACCATCCAGCCAGGGCTGCTGTGGATGTTTTAAAGTATAACATACTTAGGAGGAGAATCCAAGATGGCGGCATAGGTAAACACCTACACTGCTGCCTCGCACAACAATTTCAAAACTACAACTAAAAGACAGAAGAGACATCATCCAGAACCACAGGAAAGCTGGCTGAGTGGAAGTTCTATAGCTAGAAGGAAAAAGAGGGGCTCACAGAAACCCAGAGGAGCTGCAAAAAGCTGAGGTACAGAGACGCGCGTGTGGAGAGAGAGGGTGCCAGAGTACCTGGCTGGCTTTCTCTGGTGGGAGGGAAAGAGAGACTCCCAATGGCATTGAACCCCAGAACCAGCCGAAATTCATACTGGGGTAGTTTGGACTGTGAAAAGGGAGAGGTGCATGAAAATTTAGGAGAGTGGCAAAAGATCAGAGGGCTGGTGGCGCGCACGGCACTGAGCAGAAGACAGATTGCTGATTGTGCCACTGGCTTTCTTGAGTGGGTGGGAGACAGTCCCTCCCAACTGTGCCACTTCTGACTCCACTAAGCCCCTGTTTCGGGCGAAACCCTGGGACCTAGACTCATGTAGTCCTGGAGCAGAGGGGAGCCAGAAAGGCAGTAGTCTAGAGGCACAATGACCACTCCAGCGATTACTCAGTCACGTGAGACTCAGGGGCCGTGGAGAGTAGGGTCAACTGGAAGGCAAGGCGGTCCCTTAAGCCCTGAGACTCGACCCATGCCAAGCTCAACAGAGCCTTCTTTGGTTTTGCAAGTCTGGTATCATAAGGCTGAATCCAACACAGAAGTTTCCCCAATATAGTGAAAATGCCAAGACAAGGGAAGGGATCACAAACAAAAGAAATGGAGGAAAAAAAACGACTGGATATAGCGTTCAAAACCACACTTACAAGGTTTTTCAAGAATATGCTAGAAAAGATGGATAAATTTAGTGAGTCCCAAGAGGAGATGAAAAAGGACCAACCAGAGACACTGACTGAAATAAAAAATATTATACAGAGTTCTAACAGCAGACTA
The DNA here is from genome assembly GCA_004026805.1 of Lasiurus borealis. Taxonomy (NCBI): domain Eukaryota; kingdom Metazoa; phylum Chordata; class Mammalia; order Chiroptera; family Vespertilionidae; genus Lasiurus; species Lasiurus borealis. Next base: position 26,352 of record PVJN01015623.1, on the reverse strand, counting down.
GAGGAAGTCAAGAATCAAGTCAAAAATTTAAAATATAAAGAAGCAGAAAACACTCAACTGGAAAAGCAAAAAGAGAAAAGAATCCAAAAATGTGAAGATAATGTAAGGACCTTCTGGGACAGCTTCAAGAGTACCAACATCAGAATTGTGGGGGTGCCAGGAGAAGAGAGAGAGCAAGATACTGAAAACCTATTTAAAGATATAATGACTGAAAACTTCCCACATCTGGTAAAGAAATAGACTTACAAGTACAGGAAGCACACAGAACCCCACATAAAAGGAATCCAAAGAGGACCACACCAAGACACATCATAATTAAAATACCAAGAGCAAAAGACAAAGAGAGAATATTAAAAGCTGCAAGAGAAAAACAGTTCATTACCTACAAGGGAGCACCCATACGACTGTCAGCTGATTTCTCAACAGAAACAATGCAGGCCAGACGGGAGTGGCAAGAAATATTCAACGTGATGAATAGCAAAAACTTACAACCGAGAATAATGTATCCAGCTAAGTTATCATTCAGAATTGAAGGGCAGATAAAGAGCTTCAAAGAGAAGAAAAAGCTAAAGGAGTTCATCAACTCCAAACCAGTATTATGTAAAGTGCTGAAGAAGAAAGAAGAGGAAGAAGAAAAAGGTAAAAGATAAAAAATTATGAACAAGAAATACGTATCTATCAACAAGTGAATCTAAAAATTAAATGAATTAAAAATTTGATCAACAGAATAAACTGGTGAATATAATAGAATCAGGAGCACAGAAAGGGAGTGGACTGATCATTCTCAGGGGGAAAGGTTGAGGGGTGTACAGGGAGAGACTGGACAAAAATCATACACCTATGGATGAGATCAATGGGAGGGAGGTAAGGGCAGAGGGAAGGGTGGGAACTGGTTGGAGGGGTGCTAGGAGGAGAAAAAAAGAGAAACAAATGTAATAATCTGAATAATAAAGATTTAATTAAAAAATAAAGTATAACATACTTAAAAGTAGATCACTGGGAATGCAAAGCTGGTATAGTTTTTGCAAATCAATAAAATGTGATACAGCACAAAAACAGATTGCAAGACAAAAATGACATGATCATATCAATTGATGCAGAAAAAGCACAAAATCTAACACCCTTTTTTTGGATAAAAACTCTGAGCAAAATGGGAATAGAGGAATCATACATCAATATAATAAAAGCCCTATATGACAAACCTACAGCAAACATCATACTTAATGGGCAAAACTAAAACTATTGCCCTAAGAACAGGAGCAAGATAGGGATGCCTACTTTCACCACTCCTGTTCAACATAATACTGGAAGTGCCAGCTATAGTGATCAGACAAGATGAAAAAATAAAAAGCATTCAAATTGGAAAGGAGGAAGAAAAACTGTCATTAATCGCAGATGACATGATATTATTCATAGAAAACCCTAAAGACTCCATAAAAAAAAACTACTAGATATAATAAATGAATTTGGCAACATAGCAGAGTACAAAATTAACACCCAGAACTGATGGCATTTTTATACACCAATAATGAACTCTCAGAAAGAGAAACTAAAGAAACAATTCTGTTTGCCATTGCAACAAAATAAAACAAAACAAAAATGATACTTAAAAATAAACTTTACTTAGGCAATAAAAGACTTGTGATGAAAGCCAGTTCCAACATGTTATAATTGCAAGATTTTCATCAAAAGGTTGATGGAACTTGGAGACCCAACAAGGGCTGAGTCACATATGTTATCTCCTGTTGGGAATGGCTGAAGGCATTACCCCAAACCTGAAAGGGATTCATTAAATTGATTGTTTGCTGCCAGAGAACTCAGGGCATTTTTGTTTGTTTATTTGTTTTTAATATATTTTTATTGTTTTTTTTTACATAGAAGAAGGGACAGGGATAGAGAATTAGAAACATTGATGAGAGAGAAACATCGATCAGCTGCCTCCTGCACATCCCCTAATGGGGCTCTGCTTGCAACCAAGGTATACGCCCTTGACCAGAATCAAACCTGGGAACTTTCAGTCCACAGGCCTCTAGGGAGGCAAACCCCTTAGGGCAGGGCAACTTAATATACTTGTTATTGCCTCCTATTGGCCAAACAGCTGAACAGCCATAGGCTATTCCCCAATCTGACAATGCTTCTGTATGAAACCCTACCCTTTGAAGTGTTTATCTCCACCTTGCCTTAGGACAAATTGTGTTACTAAAAAGCAAGGGATCCTGAAACAAGGAGAATTTAGCTTTTTTTAGCTAGTCTCCTCTGACCCCCAATGTCTTTCAAAATTATCTTTCATTTCTGAACTCTTAAGTTTCACACAGCCTTTCTCCAGATTGCTAAATCCTTCTTAATGCTGGAACAAGAACACCGGCAACTTGTACTTGGAAAACTATAGGACATTGTAAAAAGAGATAGAAAAAGATATGAACAAGTGGAAAACTATACTGTGTTCATGGATTGTTAGAATCAACATAAGTAAAAGATCCCTATTACCTAAAGCAATCTACAGATTCAATGCAATTCCTATTAAAATAACAATGACGTATTTCACAGATCTAGAACAAACACTCTAAAAATTTATATGGAACCATGAAAGATCCAGAATAGCCACAGCAATCTTGAGAAAGAACTAAGTTGGAGGGATCACAAGACCAGATATCAAATTATACTAATCAAAACAGCCTGGAACTGGCACAAGAACAAGGTTAATGGAGCAGAACAGAGAACCCAGAAATTGATCCAAACCATTATGCTCAATTACTATTTGACAAAGGAGGCAAGAGAATACAATGGAGTAAAGACAGTCTCTTCAATAAATGGTATTGGGAACATTGGACAGGTACATGCAAAAGAAAACAAAAAGAAATTAGACCAACTTATACCATTCATAAGAATACATTCAAAATGGATAAAAGACTTAAATGTAAGTCAGGAAACCATAAAAAACTTAAAAGAAATCATAGGCAGCAAATCTCAGACATCTCAAATAGCAGAATTGTTGCCAATACATCTCCTAGGACAAAGGAAACTAAGGAGAAAATTAAAAAATGCAACTACATCAAAATAAAAAGCTTCTGCACAGCAAAAGAAACTATCAATAAAATGAAAAGAGAGCTCGCTTCATGGGAGAACATATTTATCAATGATATATCCAATAAGAGGTTATCCAAAATATATAAGGAACATATACAACTGAACAAAAGAAAGACAAACAATTCAGTTTAAAAATGGGCAAAAGACCTAAATAGAGAGTTCTCCAAAGTGGACATACAGTAGGCCAAGAGACATGAAAAAATGCTCAGAGTCACTAATCACCAGAGAAATGCAAATTAAAATGGCAATGAGGTATCACCTCACACCTATCAGAATGACTATCATCAACAAGTCAACAAACAAAGGATGTGGAGAAAAAGGAACCCTTAGTGCACTGCTGGTGGGAATGCAGACTGGTGCAGCCACTGTGGAAAACATAAGGCGTTTCTTCAAAAAATTAAAAATGGGACTTCCATTTGACCCAGTGATCCCAATTCTATGAATATATCTTAAGAAATCAGATACACAATCATAAAGAATATATGCACACCTATGCTTATAGCAGTGCAATTAACAATAGCTAAGATTTGGAAACAGTCCAAGTGCCCATCAGCAGATGAGTGGATAAAAAAATCTGTGGTACATTTACTCAATGGAATAACTACACAGTTGTAAAAAGAAAGAACTCTCACCATTTGCAACAGCATGAATGGATTTGGGAGACTATTATGCTAAGCAAAATAAGACAGTCAGAGAAATATAAGTATCACATGATCTCACTTACATATGGAGTCTCATAAACAAATAAACTGATGAACAAAATAGATCCAGAGACACAAAACATGGAAATAGACTGTTGAATCTCAGAGGGAAGGCAGGGAGGGTGGGTGTGTGGGAGGGAAGAGATCAACCAAAAAACTTTCATGCATTATGCATAACCCATGGACATGGACAATAGACTTGTTAAGGCCTGGGGCAAGGGTGGGGATTACTAGAAGAGGTCAACAGGGGGAAAAAGTGGGTATATGTTATCCTTTCCACAATAAAGATTTTTTAAAAAGTAGATCAGGTTTAGCATGCACATCTCAAAAATGTAAAATCTGACTTATGTTACTTAGATACTGACTTGAAAAGGAATGATTTACTCTGGGTGGTGTCTTTTTTTAAAAAAAAGTGTATTTTATTGATTTTCCATAGAGAGGAAGGGAGAGGGATAGAGAGCTAGAAACAAAGATCAGCTGCCTCCTGCACACCCCCTACTGGGGATGTGCCTGCAAACCAAGGTAAATGCCCTTGACCGGAATCAAACCTGGGACCTTTCAGTCTGCAGGCTGATGCTCTATCCACTGAGCCAAACTGGTTTTGGAAGTGGGTGGTGTCTTAAATAGAAGTTACTTGATGAATTAGATAACAAGTGAAAGAATATAAGACAGTTGCTCAGTGATTGGCCTCCTGAAGTAGGAAGATTCTAGAAATGGGTACTTGTCTTCCTTCAGTATAGCTACCTGCTCACCTAGGGCAGGATGTTAATATTTGATGCTGTCCTGAGACAGTTCTGTGTATGCAGGGTGGGGCTTCTCCATAAGAGTCAGTACCATTTTTTTCAAGGAACCAGCATGACTCCTTTTCTACAGGAAGAATTGTAGAAATGTAGGAAGAGCCTCCCGCTTCTGTGTTAGGCAGAAATGACACTTCTATCGCCTTGCATTTGCAGAGTGGTTGGAGTTGAAGACAAAGGAGCTGCAGTGTGAGTGTGTCTTTGAGTTGAGACCCTGTTGGTGGGTGGGTTCACCACTAATGTGTGTAGTTCAGTAGAAGGTCCAAGAGCCAGCGTTTGTTTAGCAGCTAATGGCACCATCTTTATTGCTGACAACCTCATGCCCTTGAGTGAGTTGCCTCTTTGTGCCTTCACTTCTCTCTGCAAAATAAAAGACATTATTGGTCCCCAACTGATATAGAGATTTCCTAGAACACTGAAGGGGTTCGCTGACCCTTCTTTATCTTACAGTCCCTTTATTGCCTTTCCTCGGTGTTAGCCTGCCTTCCCAATGAGAATTCTCTGAAGTTCTGTGCTGAGCCTACAATGGATCCAACAGGGGATAAGCAGTCTCATTAGTTTGAATGGAGGCATGAGTTCTGTATCTGAAGTTGTCTAGAAATTTCAGAAGAAAATCGTTCAAGAATTCCACTGCAAGATTCAAAGGTACTAAAAAAAAAAAACAGAGATTAGAAAGTCCCTTTGAAAATCCGTTTCCAGTTTCACTCAGCAGAGAGGGCCTCAGTGCCTTAGGATGTGCCAGGCAGTAAAGATAAGCACTAACCTTCCATTTCCTGGGAAGGGCATATCGGTCACATGTTTGGGGAAAAGCCACCTCCTGGGAAGACGCCCCTATTGGTGTCCTCACCGTGTACTTTACCAGGGCCTTCGTTGCTGGCGTTGTGATGTCAGTTCCTCTGTTCCCAGAGGGAGGCTCAGTGTTTGGTCCTTGAAGCCAGCACACCTTGGAGGGGGCAGGAATCATTTGCCCAGAATCAGGCCCCAGCCAGGGCCCCTCCCAGACTCTCTGCACTTGAGATAGCTCAGGGGAACTTTCTCACTATCACTATGACCTCCAGGGCCCCGGAGTTGCCAGTTAATCATTACCCGGGCAAGGCTATATTCCTCTGGCTTTCTGGCCTGTGTTTGCAGCTGGCTGGGTTTATTACTTAGCCAAAGGCCTTGGCTGGTGTTTGGATTGCATACTGATAGGCAGCCAATTGGCCCCAGCTCAGCCCTCACTGCATGCACCCTCTTTCCTAAGTTGCTGAGAGGCCCAGGCACTGAGCACCCACATTTCCTTCTGGAGAAATTCCTCAGATAAAGTTGGGATCCAGGAAGCCCAGAGGCACAGCAGGACACCTCAGAGTGGGAGGTAAAGAGACGAGGATGAGTCATGGTCGTGCTCCTCGGGGACTCTGCTGAGGGTCCAAACAGCGGGGCCTGATCATGCATCCTGTTCTGAGATCCACTCTTCCTCCTCACGTCCCCTTCATTCTCCCCTATTAGTCCACTTGGGTGCTGAGACAAGCCAGACAGTTTGACGCTTATATTGCAAAAATCAAGCTGACTTTCTCCAGAAGCATCTCCTAGCTATTTCAATAACCAACAGAAAATTCTTAGTAATTAAATAAAGTTGGGGAGGGTTCCAGGGGCATCTGCCCAAATGACCCCCTGTGAACTAATTGGGGTTTCATAGAAGAGCCACTGAGGCTCCTAGTTGTATGCTTTCTCCTCTCCTCTCCTAACTGGCCACTTCCTAGCCCCTTCCCTTCCAGCCAGTCTCCTTAGCTAGGCTGTCCTTATTCTAGCCCTAAAACATTGTTCCCTCTTCAAAGCCCTGTTGAGTGGTGTGTGTCCTTGCCTGCACCCCCGTGCTCGAGCGGGGTGCACACTGCACATCTGCATCATCTTTGATCTGAGTTGCTTCTGTGTTGTCTCTGAGGTCAATTCTCCTGAGCTGAGGCTGATTTCCCCTTTCCTAAAGGTAGCTCAGGGCTTTTTCAAATATGGAGCAGAGTCCTTCAGTGCCATATCGGGGTCGCTGGGAAATCAGGTTATGACTGAGGTCAGTAATTGACAGCACAGGCAGACAAGCGTGACTCAAAAGCTGTTTCTTCCCCCGCCTATGTGTGCTTTCCAAGCCACTCCCACCACATGCAGTGACTGAGACATGGAAGCATCGACCCGCCCCACACCCTCACAGCTTTCAGTTGAAAGTCTTTAGACAAAACCTCAGCTCCTGTGCATCTGTATGGCAGGCCTGGCTCAGGCATGAGCTTCCTCCTCTTCCCCCCCTTTCATCCCACTACCTTCTCAGAACCCACAGTGTAGACCTGATGGGGAAAGGGGTGAAAGGAGCCATTAGGAGACACTGAGGGAGAACCTGCCCAGGAATCTTCAGGAAGTCCTAGGGGACAGGGCAGGGTGCTGGGCATTGTTTCCCAGGAGGCTTTGCAGACCTGGGTGCAGTGGGCACCTGCTGGCTTCTGTCAGGGGCCAGAAGGAAGGCTGGAGCGTTGAGTGCAGAGGAGCAGCTGTGGGACTCCAGGCCCTGGGATGTGGAACAGGGTCTGGGCCATGGCCACTGTAGATGGCATAGAGGGTGGAAGGGTGGTGGAAGCATCTTCCTTGGTGGTTTACTAGTAGACACAGACGGGACCAGAGACCTGTCCCCTCTGTCCCCAAGTGCATTGGAGGGAGCTCTGCAGTCAATGCCATGGAGAGGTGGTTACCTGGAAACAGGTGCAGTCTGTCCTTTCAAATGTGCCCGGTAGTCCCTTCCTCCTGACCTGACTCCGAGCTTTGTGAGACTAGGAGAATTTGTCATTACAAACAAAGCCTGCTTCCTCTCTTTTATGACATAGTTGACAGCATTAGTTTCCTCTGTGATTTCTTTTATTACCTCAATTTTTATTAATCCTGTGGCTGCCAGGGATAACAGTCTCATAAAATAATAACTGAGTGAGCTATTGCCAGGAGTCCCATGATGACGAGTTAGAGAACATCTCTTCACTCCCTGGAGTAGGGGGTGCTGGGCACAAGTGCAGGGTCTCATCAAGGTGTCAGCATGGCCTCAGAGATTTGGAATGATGGTCTGTGTCCTGTAGAGGCAGGCCCGGCACTTTGCAGAGCCAGAGTCCACAGCAGGCCCCTCTATGACCCACAAACCCCCAGGCAAAAGGCTGCCGTGCATACTGAGGGGAGGATGCAACCCCTGAGATGTCACCATCCCCCGCCCTAGAGAGGATCTGGACACATCCAATGAAAAGATAGTGTAGTGCCTCACTGTGAGGTTAGATGTTCTACCTGGAGAGCCCCAGTTTTCCTTAGAACCCACCTGCACCTGTCACTTCCCTTACCTGGGTACAGAATGGTCTTTTCTTTAGCATCCTGCCTCCCCCCACTGGCCTTACTGCTGCCTGCCCATCAGCCATCCTATGAGGCCTTAGCAGAGAGAGCAAAGAGCACAGACAGTTCTTCAGCAGCCAGAGCCAAAGAAGAGTCTGTCTTGGTCTAGTGCAGTGGTTCTCAACCTGTGGGTCGCGACCCTTTCGGGGGTCAAATAACACTTTCACAAGGTTCGCCTAAGACCATTGGAAAACACAGATAAGATTCATAACAGTTGCAAAATTACAGTTATGAAGTAGCAACAAAAATAATTTTATGGTTGGGCGTCACCACCACATGAGGAGCTGTATTAAAGGGTCGTGGCATTAGAAAGGTTGAGAACCACTGATCTAGTGGTAGGTGCTGAGAGCAGAGAGCCCCTGGCCCCTAGCCCCTGGCTGGGGTCCCCAAAGTGGCTTTGGCTTTCTCAGTTTTTGTCCACTGCCTGCTCAGCTGACAGGTTTGAATTGGGTACAGGACTCGTGCATCAGAAACATATTACAGTGGCCTTACCTGTCCTGACAGCTGTCACTGGTCCTCAGAAGGAAACCCCCATGGAATGCCCTATGACCTAAGAATGCTGAGTCTTAACCTGGCCACTCGGGCTCCATCTTTATGTTCGGCGCTGTCCGTGTTTCCTGTTTCTTGCACCGCTCCCTTCCTCCAACCCTCAGCTACTCCAGATATCCAGGGGACGTTTGTAAAAGGAGTCACCTTTTCTACTAGGAACTTGCTCCTTTGTCATTACAAGGAGTGAGGAGGTCCTCTGCACAGCTTTGCATAGGCTGATTTCTCATTCATGGGGTGCTCAAAGCTTGTACTGGACAGCCAGACACAGTGTGATGGAAATTGCTCTGCTCGTGGCCTGGAAGGGTGAGAGTGAGGGTGAGGGAGGACACAGAGAGAGAGAGGTAGAGGATCAGAGGAATGCCCACAGCCTCCAATGCCCACTCCAGTAACATCAATGCCTCCATCCTTCTCCAGGCAGTCCTGCCCAGCTCAGAAACCCTCCCACAGCACTGCATCCCAGGCGCCAGGCACTCACACTGTTGCTGCCAGCCAGCCACACTGATGGCCTACTTGGCAGGGGTGGTGAGAGGTTTAAGGAGCCCCTGCCAGTTTTAGTAGCATGCTATGTACTAGCTTTCATACTCAATTTCATTAAAAAGTCAATACTATATATATATTGCCTTTTCATACTCATGGCTTGCCTAATTCAGAGAGGAAGAAAGCTTTACAGATCCCTGGCCCCATCCTTGAGTCAAGACATTCCCCATCCCCGTGAATACCCAACAGAGATAAAGACAAATGTCCACGAAGAGCATATGACATGGCCCCGGCAGGCATGCTCAGTGGTTAGAGCATCAGCCTGTGCACTGAACGGGTGCAGGTGGGAGGTAACCATTCGATGTGTCTCTCACATCGATGTTTCTCTCTCTCTTCCCTCTCCTTCTTTATAGAAACCAATGGGGAAAATATCCCCAGGTGAGGATTAACAACATAAAAAGAGTATATACACATGTATTATATGCATAATGGCTTCCACCATAAACAGCCTTCCTGTCCCTTCACAGTAGAATGAATGGGTAAATAGTTGATGGTACAATCACGCACTGAAATACAATTCAGCAATGAGAATGAAGGAACAACTCCATGCTGCCACGTGGTGAGCTGGCACTTGCATTATGTTGAACCAGAGAAGATGGACACAAAAAGAGTTCACAGTATCTAAGGTTCAAAAACAGGCAAAACTCCTTCACAGCATTGGAAGTCAGGACGGTGGTTACCCTGGGCCCAGGAGAGGCTGGTCGCTTTTTAATCTGAGTGCAGGCTGCTCAAGCAGCTTCTCCTAGCTGTACACTCGTGAAATGAATATTTCTAGAAAAGGTTTTCTGGAGAACACCAAGTTCACTCTGGATTTAGTGCCATTTCAACCAGACCATTCATCCAAATGCCCTTTTTCTTCAATTGTCCCAAGGACTCTTTTCTGACAGCACCCAACTGCTGGTGGCTTCCATCTGTGTCATTATCTTAAGTAGCTTTCGCCATCTGATTCCGCTCCAAAGCACTTGGCAGCAACATTGGCATCCTTAACAGGGAAGGCATTACTTTTCTCTTCTTCCTTTATTGTTTGGAGCTAAGGGGCAGGCAGCAGACAAGAGGCTCACTCATCCTAATAGGACCAGGAGTGCCATGCCAGCCTCCAGCCTGACTGTTGTTCTGAGGTGAACAAGCTGAGGCCTGGGAGGGTCAAGGCTTTGCCCAGGGCACTCAGAAAGGCTCTCAGACACCTGACATCACTGCCTGTCACCCCACATTTGCAAGGTGGGGCTTGTCCAGGGAGACAGGAGTTTTCCAAGATGCTATGACTGACCCCTTGGTTTTCAGAGGTCTGGCTCTGGCAGCACAACCTCAAAGGAAGACCAGAGATAAAGGAACGAGAAAGAGGACAAAAGAGATGGGGAAAGTGGGCATCAATAGGAGGAAGTCCATGAAGAAAGGGCAGACAGGGGCCATCCAAGGAAGTCTAGAGCATCCTCGTCCCCTAGCTTTCTATTGCCCTGGACTCTCTCCTGCTCCCTGCTGGTATCACTCTCCAAGCCAGGAGTGGGTGCTGCAGGAGGCGCTCTTCACTCCTGGCCGCCCTGCCCTGGCTGGCTCCAAGAGCCCTCTCCCCTCTCCTGAGGCTCGCACTGCCACCACCCCATCCAGGGCATGCGGGGCATGGCTTCAAGACATCTGCATGGCTTTACTTTCTTTGGCTCCTCACTTTTTGCATATTTCTTCTGAAAAACTCAGACTCTAAATGGTTGATTTCCTCTAAAAACATGAATATTTCATCACTCCCAGCCTGGTGTCCAGTTTGCACTGGCTTTTCCTCTTTCCCCGGGGAGGTTGTATGTGGAGTGCTGACAAGTTGGCAAAGCTCACAGCTCTCAGACATTGCCCTCTTCACTTCAAGCTGCACTTCTTTTCTGCAACAAGGAGCCACCACACCTGACCCTGATATCTTGCCCTCCAGGGTCAGAGGTTGAGCCATACCACGTGTTCAGTGATCACTCCTGCTCATGGTTAGAGACCAAGGCTGGGGGAAGCAGGCCTCGGTGGAGGCTACAGTGGCCGAACTGAGAGCTGGGCTCCTGGACATCTCTCGTCAGCGGGTTTGTGTCCCAGCAAAGAAAGGCAGCCTCAGCAAAGGAGTGGGAAGGAGAGACCCAGGTGGAGGCACTCTCTGCACCTGCCTCATGAGGGGCTCTCACTGGTTACCCATTAACAGGGACCGGGCTGCGTGGTGGCCTGGGCTGCAATCGAAAACCGAAAGGGCATGTTTATAGCCAGCAGCCTCCCAATAAATTACCTTTCCTGCCAAAAATGTGCCCCTTCCCCCTTTTCTTGTCAGCCTTGTCACAAAGCTGAAATGACAGGTGAGCAAACAGCCAGTGAAGAGCTAGGAAAAGCCTGCAGCTCTGCAAGACCACAAAGCTCCCCTCTATCTGACCTGGGCCATTATCTCCTGGGAACAGCAGATATGGAAGCATGGGTGTGGAAGGGGGCTGGGGCCGGTTTTGGTGGGAGCTGTGAGCCCAAGGCCCAGGACAGAGACAGAAAGGGATACAGGGCTGGGGGCAGAGGGAAGGAGAAATATACTTTAACTCCACAGGATGGGGCTTTTGAGTTTATTGCTCTGGATGTTGAGAAACAACATGGGAGCAGCATCTCTAAGGGCCCAGCGGGAGTGAGGGTGACAAAGGGGGCTGGAAGTCTGAACCTCTGCAGCCACTTAGCATTTGCCAAGAACACCGACCACAGGGGGCAGCTGAGCCCCAAGCTGCTCACAGCAGAGAATAGTAAGGATCAGAAATGCCCAGGGCAGAAGAGGACCTGCAATAACTTCGAGCCCACTGCAACTTTCAAAATTCTGAGGATGTTTTAAGTCCTAAGGTGAAACTCCAGAAATCCATGGAAAATGCAGAGACCACAGAAGAACTCCCCTGGTTCTTAGGCCACATATATGTGCACAAACCACAGATTGAGACATGTCATGTTTGTCTCCAGAAAAATCTTTATGCTATCCACTCTTCCTGTCCCTCCATTTCCCCACCACCACCCCCGCACCCCGCGCTTCCTACCTACCAGTCTTTATTAAGCACTAACTGGGTGTACAGTGCTGCATGACCACTTGGAAATATGCTTCCTGCTCTGGGCAGCTCCCAGCCCAATTGGGAAGGACACAGACACGCAGGGCTGCCCTGATCCCGCAGGGGCACAGGGGCCTTTGGGAAGGCACCCCTCTGGGTAGACACAGCCCATAGGCACAGGGCTGGGGGACAAATGGCACCTTTGTAGACACCAGGAAAGGCATCCCTCTTCTGGGCAGAAGCAGCCCTGACCAGGAAATGGGTTGGTGAGCAGGCTGCAACGGATGGCTGTGAGAGAGGCCAGGGCATCCCCTCTGCATGTGGAGAGAGCATACTGAGCTGCTTCCCTAGATGATGAACCCTAGCAGCCTATGAGTATGAGAACCCAACAACCAAACATTTTTCTAAATTGTGACAAAATACAAATAACATAAAATTTACCATCTTAACCATTCTTAAGTGTACAGTTGAGTAGCATTTGCATTATTGTGCAGTCTCCAGAGCTCTTTTCATCTTGCAAAACTGAAAGGCTATCCACATTAACCAATAATTCTAATTATCTGCACTCCTCCAGCCCCTTGCAACTGCCAGTCTGCTTTCTGTCTCTGTGAATTTGACTCCTCTAGGTATTTCACATAAATGGAATCATACAAGATTTGGCTCTGTGACTGGCTTATTTCACTTAGCACAATGTCTTCAAGGATCATCCACACTGTAGCACATGTCAGAATTTCCTTCCTTTATAAGGCTGAATAATATTTGATTGTATGTATATACCACATTTTGTTTATCCATTTATCCATCGATGAACATTTGGGTTGCTTCTACCTTTTAGCTATTGTGAATAATGATACCATGAATATGGATATACAGATATCCAACCTCCAAGCCCTTAAACCATTTGGAAGTCCACAACATCTGCTGAAGCGATGGACATCCACATGGCAGGGAAGGGATGTGTGTGTGTGTGTGTGTGTGTGTGTGTGTGTGTGTGTGTGTGTGTATGCACACAAAGATCCTTTGGTGCCACACTGGGGCTGGCAAATGGGTCCCAGACAGGAATGTCTGTGCTGGAATATGGGAGACAACACATAGGCAATGGTGGCCAGCCCTAGCCTCTCCCCAGCCCATGCCATAACCTCATGGCAGTTTTGCTTACTTTGGCCTTGATCTGGATCTGAGGCTGTGGTCTTTCTTGCCTTTAACTAGGGTTCCCTTATGTTCAGAAATGCCAACCTTCAAGATAGAAACCATATTTAACATAAATATTTTGTAGACATGAAAATTACAAACTATTTATTCTGAGCACTAAGAAGCAAAATGCTGGCTATGTCCCAAAATAATACAGATGATGGCTAACACATGTTGAGTGTTTCCAAATGCTATGCCTGCATCCTCTCATCTACTCACAGCAACCCACTGAGAACCTTAGCTTTATCATCTTAATTTTACAGATGAGAAACTGGAGGCACAGTGTTCTGCTCAATTCACATGAGTAGTAAGTAAGTGTAAGAACTGGGCATGGGACCTGGGCCATTGACAGAGAGCTTGTGCTCTTGACCACTGTACTTCCCTGCCTCTTGACTAGCAGAAAATTGTGGGGCAGCCTCCTATCTAGGATGGTCACTGTCTCCTCCACGGTCCTCCCTGAGAGGCTAGCATCCTCCTCTCCACAAAGCTGTGGCAGTGCAATAGATGGGAATAATGCATCTGATGGAGTTTCCCGGAAGAGCATTATGGCTGAATTCTCCATGAAGACCTATCACTGGTCCCTTGCTCTAGAAACATTTGGAGACACTCCACATATGAACTGAAATAACTGGCCTATTCACTAAAGGGGTCCTATGTCTTATAGGGTAATCAGTTCAATTCTGCCTATCTTATAGGGTTTTGGCCAAACACTATTGACCACTGTGGATGACTTTGGAGCATCTTAGATGCTGCCAGCTGCACAGGCTTGGCGTCCGTTACAATTTAGCCCCATCTTATCTAGGCATCCTCATCTCCAGTGACTGGAACACTGATGCCAACCAGAGCCCAAATGCCCATGGAGCCCACTGCTGAGTGTTGCTCCGAGCAACATTAAACAGGCACCACAGACATGCAGAAGCTGAGCACAGGGGTGAGAGGGACTCCAGCTGAGCACCCTTTGGCACTAGTCTCTGGACCACCATGATTATGAGTTCCAGGTGCCCAGCACTGGGGCAGGTGCTTGCAAGGTTAGTCAAGGTGGTTCCCACCCTCCTGAACACAGAAACATGGAATGGAAAGCATATAGTGAACACACTGAGCACCCCGATAGCCTGCGGGCCCACATGTAAGGGAGTGTAAAGATTGACTTTATGTTAAGCAATGAGATAAGTGTGGAAAATGAAGAGATGAGCTGAGCTTTCCAGGAGTTGCACCCTGCCTCTCCCTGCCCCCTTACAAGGAAAAATCTTTCCCAGCTTGGGAATTTGGAGAGAGAAACTTCCAGGCAGGGGAGTTGCCAGCTAGTGGTGTGTTGGTCAGCAGGCCCCCCTGAAGGTCCTCCTCCTCTTTAATTGGTCTCTTTAAATTGGGGCAGAAGATATGAAAGATCTGGACAATTTTCCCCAATTAATTAAATTATCCTTTGGCTTAGTTGCCTTTTATCACCTTGAATGGGAGGCATTAAGTAGACTTTCCTGTGTTATGTAATTTGCTTCTGTCTCTCTCCCTCAGCTCCAGGGTGCTGTTTATCTTTCCTCCAGGGCTGTTGCATCTCTTACTCTTCATTTCATTTACCTATTCATCATCCAACATTTCATCCTCTGTAGTACTGAATAAACAACATCTCTGCCCTGAGGTGTATTAGTACTCCCCGAAGACTCACTGGAGGCGGGCTTTATTTCTGGATTCTTTGGAGATCTCCGGTGTAAGTAACTCAACTCCTTTGACAATTGCTCAAGAAAGTCAACTAAGGAAATTCCCAGAAAGCAGGATGATAGTTAGAACTCTGTCTACTGCTGCTAAACTCAGAGGGTTCCATCAATTTCCCCAGAAAATTAAACAGAAGTTAAAATAAACATTTCTAAAGTTATAGTTTATGATGTGCGACTAAATTGCTACCCCTCTTCTTCTTTCTCAACTCAATTATAGAGTATTAGTTTACTTTGTGGCATCAAATGACTCTTTATTTCTCCTGGACTGAACTTTTATTGTCACTCTGGTCCCTGCCCTTTGTCTTGCTGGCCCCCCTGTGAAGAATTTCGGGAAGGGAAGAAGGGGAGGTGGTTTCTAAATGTGGGCAACACTCCAAACAAGTTCTGCTAATCTCAGGGTTAGTGAAACTCTTGGCTCGGAAACTTTATGGCCAGGGGAATGGGTGCTTCATGTTTGCTCTTCAAATAAAGGAACCTTGGAGGCAGAGAAGGACATTTTCTGTGGAGCTGCTGACTTTTGAAATCGTGAGCCTTCTTCCTTATCAGGCCAGTTTATTGCAGGTTTCATGGATGTTTTATGAGGGAATGGAGGCCCTGCTGACGAGGATGGTGGCAGCTGTCTCCAACCTTCCACATTGTTGACAAGATCAAAGGACAGATTTACCACCTGATAAGATTGGGTGGATAAGATAGGGTGGAATCTCTCTGACTTCTTGCCTCCACACACAGGGGCAAACAACAGGCTTGATCTTGTGCTCTTCTCTCTTGCCTGGCCTCTTCTGTTTCTTGTATATTTGTGGAACCAACTGGACCTCCCAGGCAATTCCTGCCCCTCAAAATTAATTGCTATTATTCCTTAACATTTTAGAATGTTAAAACTATGCATTTTAATGATTTAAATTATCTGAGCACTTCAATACCCACTGTTCATACAAGTGACACTCCTTGTAAAATTTGAACAATGGAAAATAGAAAAAATGTGTGCATGAAAATATAGTCAAGAAATCATCTCTAGAACACTGGTATTTTTAGGAAGAGAGATTCTATGGACTGTATTCTGAGCCACTGTTGACATTTTACTACAGTTGCCTCGACAATCTTTGAGACTTTTTAAAATTTGTCTCATTATTATTGAGAATTGGAAATTTCCTTCTATCACTAGAAAACTTCTTTCCCTCCCTTCCTCCCTTCCTCCCTTCCGCCCTTCCTCCCTCCCTCCCTTCCTCCCTCCCTTCCTTCCTTCCTTCCTTCCTTCCTTCCTTCCTTCCTTCCTTCCTTCCTTCCTTCCTTCCTTCCTTCCTTCCTTCCTTCCGAGACAGAGGAAAGAATTATTTACTGTGTCAAAAGAAACTTCTCTGATTTTCCAGAAATATCTCTGCTTCTCACCTTCTCTGTAACTCACCCGGCTTTCTGATCTGGCTGCCTTGTTGATGTTGGGCCAGACAGTCCCTTCTCTATTTTGGTTCTGTGGATAGCAGGCATGTTCTGGCAGCAGCAAGCACATATCCAGGTAACTCGCCACAGCTGGAGTCTGTCTTCAGCAAATGTTAAGGGGCTACTTTATAATCTGTGTTGTTCTAGAAGGGTTGTAGAGCACATCCTGAGAAATTCTGTGATGACAGCTCTGCTTACCTTGATTTTGTGTTTCCACTACTTTAAACTCCCTTTTCCCCATTCTAGGCTTTCCCCTGAGCTCCCTCATTTTCTCTGCCGAGGGTGCTTCCTCCCCCGCTGCCTTCTGGAGCCAGGCAGACTCACATCTTCTGTATTTATCTTTCAAATGCACCTGCTGAGTGTCCTGAGGCCTTTTGGAGAGCAAGTTGATGAACTAATCCCCATTAAGGTAGAATGCCAGATAGCTCTCGATTACCATATCTACTCACCTCCCTCAAATCTGCACATTTTCAGAGCATTGCATGGCAGCGGTGGTATTTCCATCATTAGTTGGGGATCATTCTGTGTGCCCCAGGCCTGCATATAATTCATACACTTGTCCCATGAAATGCAGTTGTCTTCCTAGCCGGTTGTTGTCCTAGCCTCCTCCTTGGCCTTATGTTCTCGATCCTGGACCCAGGCACATAAACAGTGATGGCCTAGCTGACAAAAACACCCTTTCTCAGCTCTGCAAAGAACTAGGGCCAGGGCTCCATCATCTAAGATGCATTGGGAAAGATAAAGCACACCATGTTCTTCTGAGGGTTGTGTGGAATTGACTCTGGGACTGAAAGACTAGCCTTGGATTGGACCAGGCCTGAAAAGAGAGAGGAAAACACCTTGAAAAGGATTTTGGAAAAATAAAAAAGGAGAAGTGGTTTTGTGTGAAAGTTCAGAAGCAGTAATGTGTGCCTGGAAGGTAGATTTAATTCGCTATCATAGGGCAGCCTCTTCTCCATTTTCCTAATTAAAATTAACTGCCAAATATGGAGCCCAGCCCTGCTGTCCCCAGTCCATGTAACAAAGACAGGCCTCCTAGGACAGTGCTGGGTGCACCTCATCTCTTTGGAAACAAGGGAGTGGGGCAGCTTGTCAAAGTCTTATTTATCTGTTTAAAGTACAGACCCACCCCCGCCCCCTGGTGGGGGGGGGGTGGTTTGCAGCAAGCTAAGGTGACCTTGTATTCTACATCTGAGCATGGTTCCCAGATGCTTTTGATGCAGGATACGTGTGAAGGCACCCTGTTAAGGTTGACCGGATGCAATGAACAAACCCCAAGCCAAAGATGGGGAAGCCATCTTCTAGTTTCCTGTCTACTTCTCATCGGCAAAGATACTGTGGACAAGTCACCTGGCCTTGGTGAGTTATAAGATCCTCAAGTCTCCATGGCCACATATTCCCAACACCAGTTTCAAAATTCAGGGAGTGTGGGTCACTATATACTTACGGCCTTGGTTCATATCTGGGGACTGCCAAGATCTGAAAAGTAGTGACTCTTTCTACTTTGATTGGGAAGGCCATGCTGGCAAAGCATGGCTTTAACTGTCCCCAGTGGCTTCATATGCCAGCTTGATCCTGGGTTCCTGCAACCCAAAGGCCAATTGGCCTCACTGACTGAATTTCTGTTTTCCAAGCTCACATACCTTCATGAGCAACACTGTGTAGTTAAGGGCACAGCCATCTCTGTCATTTACTAGCCATGTGACCTTGAGCAGTCTCTTAGCTTCTCCTAGTCTCAGTTTCTATGTAATTACAATGGGGACAATAGTAATAGCACCTTCTTAATAGGGCTTGGGGGTATACTTATAGAAATTAATATACACTGAAGAGAAACCCAGATGGTGCAATAGGTAAACACCTAAATTGCTGCCTTGCACAACAATTTCAAAACTACAACTAAAAGACAGAACAAACATCATCCAGAACCACAGGAAAGCTGGCTGAGTGGAAATTCTACAGCTAGAAGGAAAGAGAGGGGCTCATGGAGACCCAGAGGAGCTGCAAAAAGCTGAGGTATGGAGACATGCGTGTGGAGAGAGCAGGCAGCAGAGTGTCTGCCTGGCTTCCTCTGGTGGGAGGGAGATGGAGACTCCCGACTGCACTGAACCCCTTATCCGACTCATTGAACCCCAGTTCTGGGCGAGACTCATATGGAGGGAGTCTGGACTGCCAGGAAAAGGGAGGAGTTCACAGAAATTTAGGGAAGCAGCGAAAGGGCAGAGATCTGGGGGCACGCACACCACTGTGCGCAGAGAGGACGGACTGCTGATTGTGCCACTGGCTTTCTCAAGTGGGAGGAAGACAGAACCTCCTCACTGCACTTAACTCCACTTCTGACTGCACTGAACCCCAGTTTCGGGTGAGACCCTGGGGACCCAGACTCATACGGGTCCGGGAGCACAAGGGAACTGGGTCTCAAGTGTCTCTGGGTAATCGCTGCAGCCCTCTCTGTGTGCATGCATGTCTTCAGACCTGGGGGGCCCTAGGGGCTGTGAGGTGAGCACAAGCCATCTCCCCTTTCCATCCAAGGGAGTCAGGTCCATCGAGGAGGCTGGGTTTGGGTGTGCAGCTGGGGCTCGGAAGGTTGGGGAGGGCTGAAGAAGGTGAAGAGGCAAATTTTATCATCTGTGATATTATTTCCAAAACATTATCAACTATATTATTGGCCATAAATTTTCACCTGAAATTTAGAGAGTAATAGGCTTTTATAGTGCAGTAAAAAGCATATTAGCTGTTTCTGGGGTTGTCTTGCCTGTCATTTACCCCACTGTTTTATCAATATTGCCATAATTTGACACTTGTGAATAGAGGAAGATTGTAAAGTGTTCATAGATCCTGTAAACTATACTAAATAGAGATTAGTATTACTACTAAGTTTAAACCCCAGTAAAAGATAATTACACTGATGGACATGGTTATAAATCTCCCTTTTATCAAGTGCTCACTCTCATGCAGGCGGTCTCACCTTATTATTTTACAGCATCGTTAATGCCCTGGCAGCATTGGACCTAGTAGATCCTGCTGCCTGCTGAGTGAGGAGACAATAAGATATATGAGATATGCAGAAACCCATTGTGGGCTCTCCCCCTTCCCTTCTCCATCACAGCGTCCAGCTAGGACTTGAGTCTGCATGCCAGGACTGACTCCAAGTAAACCAGGTGTGCCCTTTAGCCCTGCCCTTCCTGGCCCCTAACTCTACAGTGGTAAGTCCTGGTCTTTAAAGAATGCCACTCCTGGTGCTCTTGAAAGCAGCACTTTTATGGAAGCTCCTTTGGGGCCTTTGCTTCCTGTCAGAACAGTGTCACATGTGGCCGAATAATGCCCCTTCTGGGAAAGTAAAACTGTCAACTCTCAGTGGGAGCAGCTGAAACACACACATCCTTTTATGGCATCACACATCAGAGAGGCCCCTGGATGGAGCCTGTATCGAAGTGGCTCAGTCCTAGCAAGAAGGTTCCCTTCACTGCTTTTGACAGTGTGTGTGTATTGGGGGACGGGGGAGGAGGAGGGAGGTACAAGGGCAGAGCAGAGTAGTTGGCATGGGACAGTGGAACACAAGGGCCACCATCTCTAGGGATGCGCCTCTGGAGCTGCCATGCTAAGGGTGCCCTCATTCCCATCCCTCCCTTCCCACACACCCACCAGCTGATATGAGTCTTGACCAATAACAAAACCAAAGCACTGAGGCCTGGTTCAAGCTTGTGGGCCTGGGGTCCTCTCTGGTCAGGGGCACAGCTCCCCAGCATCAAGTGTGTGTGTCTGCCAAAAGCTGCTTCATTCGCCATCTGCTCTCTATTCTCCAGAGCCACTGGGATGAAGTGACATCTGCTACCTGCCACCAATCCATTTCCCTCCGTGGCTGTGCTGCCAGCCAGAAGCCGGGGCCATTGTCAGACGGAGTAGGTAGCAGAAGGGCTGGACCTTGTGTCTCTGGCCTTTCGCTGGTCTGAGTCAGGTCTGGCTGCCCCTTTGGACCTCCAGGTGTCACCCAGAGTGTTAGTCCTCCTGGACCTACCAGAGGCCACATCTGGCCTAAACAAGGAATTTACTTAGATATTTTTAATGCCCTTTGAATCCCAGTTGACCAGCACCCCATTATTTATGAAACAGAGAGCCTGAGGCCAATGTTCTTCTCATTACCTGCTCCTGACCTTGGCAGTGACCCTGAATCACTGCTTGTGGGTAACTGGGATCAGGCCTTTTGACTGGCCTGTTTGACAAATCCAAGTTCTCAAGCCACCGGGCGAGCCTTGCTCTTTGGCTGGCCTTGACTGTCGAAACTGGAACCTGCAGAACAAGGAAATAGTCCCACCGAAGAGTCATCTGGG
This sequence comes from Lasiurus borealis, assembly GCA_004026805.1. Lineage (NCBI taxonomy): Eukaryota > Metazoa > Chordata > Mammalia > Chiroptera > Vespertilionidae > Lasiurus > Lasiurus borealis. The sequence goes on along the minus strand of PVJN01015623.1, from coordinate 5,594 downwards.
AGAGACTGGATTTGGCCACATCAGATAAACACATTTCCCCCCTCTTTTTATTGCCTAAAGCTAAGTGATGTGTACCCTGGTTGGAATTAGCAGGCTGAAAGTCCAAGAGATAAGCAGCTTCTCCTAGAATGAGAGATCAGCAGGCCCAGCAGTGGGCTTGTTCAGCAGGCCTCTTCACCTTTTGAACTTGGGGCCTGACTCCCTTTTGCTGTTTCACAGTCCCCAGCAGCAGGAAGCCTGGGCAGAGGGAGTGGAGCGGAGACTGGGTTTGAGCTGAGAGGAGACCCGTCACCTGAGCTCTACCTCCACCTGCACCCACTGGTGCTGTGATTTTTCTTCCTGATTCCAAGATGGACTAGGGCCCTCGAGAGGATGGCAGCAATACTTAAGGTCCTGTCATGTGCTAGACCTCAAGGCTCTGGAGCTGGCCAAAGGCCCAAGGTCCGCTGAGAGGGAGCTCAGACCCAATGGAGCTTACAGCCAACGCATCCTTCCTGCCTCTGTTTGGCACTGCCAGAAAAAAGTGGCTTCAGTTAGAACAAAGTCATTTTCATAGTGCACTTGTTAAAAACGCTGGGGCTCCCGTGCAGGGATGCTTATACACTCAATCTCTAGGTCTTGATACCCACCCCTGAAGTCCACAAATACCCAACCGAAGTCAGGCTCTACGAGCTCAGGTCCAGGTTGCTGCTAATAAGCAAACACCCAGCTCTGGGGTGAAAAATCACACTTATTATTTACTGAAAGGCTGATGAAGGCAAAAGAGTTTTATTTCTGTAAACATGCAAGTGATTGTAGTTCCAAAGATAAGGTCAGGGTCTGCTTTGGACATTTGAGCGTTGGCTGTAACATAAGCGTACCGCAATGAAGACAGTCGTGTAGAAATAGACACACAAGTGTGAGGGCGTACGCTTCACAGAGTTCTTGATGAGGAAGATGAGCTGGGACTCCTGGGGTGGGCACCCCATTGAGACCCAAAGATAAAAGAATCAGGTGCCATTAGCACAAAAAGTCTGTTCCCAAAATGTTGTAATAAAAATTATTTCTCTAATTCTGAGTCTATTTATTTACCATTTCCTTCCAAAAGTGCTTATTAAATGCCTCTGTGCCCAGCACTCTCCTGGGCACGCAGGGCACACCCCCCCAGCTGTCGGCCTCCCGGAGCTTCAGGACAACAGAGGAGACAGACAGGTGGACACGGCGTGCTACATGTGGTGACACAGAGAACACAGGGCCCAATCCTGCTGAGGGTATGTTTCTGTGTGTATGATTGTATGGGTGTTTATATGTGTTTATGTGTGTGTGTGTGTGTGCACGCATGAACAGCATGGACACACAGACTTACTTTCCAACCTGGTTAGGCCTCTGAATTCCCAGCCTCCTGACCTAAAAGTTTTCACTCAGGGAACTTAAGACCTTTAAGAATTTAGCATCTGACAAACTTTTTTTTCTCTTACAGGATATTTTTCAGTTAAATGAATATATGCTACATTTGAGACTGTTGTTCCTTAAAAGACTCACCTTAAATCCAAAGGGAGGAGGAGGAGAGAAAAGAACAAAGAAAAAAACCCTGACAATAACAAATGAAACCTCAGGTGCTGTAACCCAGGAAAACCATGAAGAAGATGCTGGCTGAAGCTGACTGACTGACTGGTGTTTAAGCTAATAAACCCGACTATCTTGAAGAGTAAACACTGTATTGTTTTGCCAACTATTAGATTTTTACTACTCTCCAATAAAGCAAGCGGGTTCTTCATTTTAAATAATATTCCATTCACTGTTTCCTAAAGATTAGCAATTGAAAGAGATGTCAACAATTTTCACTCTTCAAATTAAGTATAATAGGCTTTTATAGCACAGCATAAAGATATGGAAGGCAAGGGCTGCCACCACCACAGCTCCATTTCTCTATCTATCAGCACAGCCCCAATTTGACACTTGTCAGCTCGTAAAGAGCTGTAAAGAGCCATAGTCCCCATAAAGCCAGCAATACTTGCGTTCCTGGTGCAGCTCACTCCAGGCACCTTGAGGCGATGATTTAATGAGTGAATGTGCTGTGAGCATGAAAGGTATCTCATGAGTTCTCTACTCCTTTGCCTGCTGGTGACCCCAGAACTGGGAGTTTGCTTATTAGCAGCAGCCTGGAGCTGAGCTCGTAGAGACTGGCTTTGGCTGGGTATTTGTGGAAATGTGACATCACTGTTGTTCCCAGGGAAAATGACAACAGTGCATCATAGCTGGTTTCTGAATAGCTTCACAGAGGCTATATCCGATTTCTCCTCGAATGTTTAATACATGCTTATGTATGTACATGTGAGTGTGTATGCGCGTGTGTGCATGTGTGCAAGACAATGGGTCTAGGAGGGACTTCTAATTGCAGATCAGCTTCACCTCTGACAAGGCTTATGTGGCAAAGGACAGGCTAGGAGCCAGGGAAAAGACCACGGGGATGGAAGGATGGGTTGAGGCCCCTCCCCCAGTTCCCAGGATAGCTCTTTTCTAACTCCCACCACCTTTGAATTATTGGACATTTCTTTGGTTCCGTCCACTCATTTCATGGTCCTGCAGGCTGCACCTTGCAGTTCTGAGGCCAAACACCCTCCTATCAGAGATAAAGCGCAGGGAAGGGGACAGACTCCTCACTCAGCTCTGCATTCCCCTGGGCCTTGCTTTGGGGTAACTGCGATCACAGTTAAGCACACTGAAATGTCACCCTAACCCCAAGGCTAACCTCCCTTCTTCAGGACCCAGGAGGCCATGGAGTCTGGAGGGCTCAGCTTATGGTTCCAGGCTTTAGAGACCCCTGGAGGGGCCACTGTGAGGGCCTTCTGCTCACCTGCCACACTGCGAGTCTGCTGGAAGAAGCAGGCTCGCAGGGGACATGCATGCCCTCTAGCTGGGAGTCACTACTTGGAAGGCAACTGCAGGGGAGATATAGGCCTAACAAATGGGCTCATTTCCAGACTCCAGGCCCAGTGGAGCCTTTCACAACCTCTTGGTCCAAAGCCACTATCCAAACTTGTGTTTTGGAGACCTCAGCACTCACTCGGCTGCTTTGGGCCTCCCGAATCCCAGCTGCTGAGCATCAGGAGATAGGAGGGCTTGAAGCACCGGTGGGTCACCGGGTGGTCTGAGCCAGAGCCCCAGTCCCTCCACTGCTTTCCCTCTCTGCTTCAGTCTGGCAGTGGCCACCACTTGAGGGCATTTCAACTCCCATTCTGCCTCAGAATACCTCCAGGGCTGGTACAAGATACTGATGCCGGGCTCTACCCCAGAAGTTTGGATTGCTGTTCTAGTAATTTCTTTTTTAAAAAGTGTTTTTGAAAATTTGTAAAAGTAAGCTTTTAAAAAATTGTGGTAAACTATACATAACATAGAAATTTACATTTTAACAATTTTGAAGTGTATCATTCAATGGAGTTAAGTACATTTGTAAAGTTGTGCAAACATTACCACCACCAACTCTTGAATTCTTCTTATCCGGCAAAGTGGGAAGTCTGTCCTCATTAAACAGTAACTTTCCTCCCCCCTTCCTTTTTCCCCTTCCCCAAGCCCCTGGCCAACATCCTCTCCCTTCTGTGTTTATGAATTTGACTACGTTAGGGACCTCATATAAGTGAAATCAAACATTTGTCTCTCAGTGTATGGCTAGGACTTCACATAGCATGGTATCTTCAAGGTTCATCCATGTTGTGCATATGTCAGAATTTCCTTCCCTTTTCAGGCTGAGTAATATTCCACTTATCTATAGCTCAGTATAGATAATATGTACCACATTTGTTTACACAGATATATATGTAAGTATAATATGATTTTATGAATATGTATCACATTTGCTTATTTATCTGTTGATAGACATTTAAGTTGTTTTCACTTTTCGGCTATTGTGAATGATGCTGCTATGAAGATGGGTGTGTAAATACCTCTGAGTTCCTGCTTTTGATTCTTGTATGTATCTATCTAAGAAGTGGAATTGCTGGATCATATGGTAATTCTGTTTAATTTAGAAAGAATTGCCATAATATTTTTCATAATCACTGTACCTTTTACATTTCCACCAGGAATATAAGGATTCAAATTTTTCCACATTTTTTGCCTGCACTTTTTAATTTTGTTTGTTTGTTTGATAGTAACTGTCCTAATGGGTGTGAGGTTTTATTTACATTGGGGATAGGTCTTTTAAAAGATTACTCAGGAGGTGCCAGTGAACACCAAAATTGAGTTAATGCCTGTCATTAACTGAGCATAAATTATTCCCCAGGGAGTCCTAAGTACTCATTTACTCCCCTTCCCCAAATAATTCAGTGAGGTAGAAATCATTCTGGTTCCTACAGGTGAGAAAATTAAGCACATGAAAGTGAAGATCACACAGCTAGTAGATGGTGGGGCCAGGATTCAAGTCCAGAACCCTGGGCACCCTTCCTGTTTAGCCCTCGGATGAAAGTGCTCTTTTAGGGATACTTCCACTGCAGGAGGAGAAAATGTGAAGGGACACTATCATAGCTCTAATTTGCAAGGGGTCAATATAATATTGAAATTAAGTTATTAGTTGCATTTTTGAGAGAAATATATTTTTTACACATTTTTAGTAAGGAGGTTTATTTTTTTTCTTTTATTTTTTTTAAATCTTTATTAATTTTTTTATGCATATCTCCCCATTGCCCCCCCTCCCTCCCAGGCATACCCCAACCCCCCAGTGTCTATGTTCATTGGTTATGCTTATATGCATGCATACAAGTCCTTTGATTGATCTCTTATCTACCTCACCTAACTTTAATCTTCCAGGAGGTTTAATAAAGAAGAGCTGTTTAATTCTAAATAATCATAATTCTCTCTTTTGAAAGAATAGTTTAATAATTATTTTATACTCATTAATTCAAATAAAACTTGAGCCTATGTGTTTTGAAAGAGGCAGAAAACTAGAATGCATTTTATTTATACCTGTACCTACTGAGTGCCTCTAACAGGGCCATGTTTTAGAATGTGAGATGACAATACTGCCATCTTGTGGGGAATTAAAACATGGCCATTGACAACTCTCCTATATAATAAAGAGGTAATATGAAAATTGACCCTCACACAAGATGGCTGCACTCACAGCAGAAGCGTGGTTCCCTTAATGAGTGATCAGCAGGACCTGAGGCTATGTGGCTCTGGGCAGGTGGGGAGGGAAAGGAGGGGGGGTGGTACCTGAGGCTGCATCCCCTCACCTTTCTCGGCTTGACCCTGGCACTAGGCCACGGGTCCTGAGGCCATGTTCCTCCACCCAGCAGGGCTTGATGGGGGACCTCAGGCCACACCCTCCACCCTGGTGCCAGACCAAGCCCTTCGCCTTGGGCCAGGGGACTTGAAGCCATACCCCCTAGCCCAGCACTGGGCTGGGGGACCTGAGGGTGCACCAGGGGACCTGAGGCTGCACCCCTCACCCAGCAGGGCTTGATGGGGACCTCAAGGCATGCCTCTGTCCCAGCGCTGGGCCAGGTAACCTCAGGCCTCACCCCCCGCCTGGTGGGGATTGATAGGGTGCCTCAGGCCATGCTCCCCCCACCCCACCCCCCCGTCAGGCAGGGCTTGATAGTTGACCTCAAGTCACA